>JAVSBS010013702.1:30655-65682 GCA_033124195.1 Coracias cyanogaster | reverse complement strand
GGCCTATGTGATCAGGCAACTGGTGGCAGCATAAAACGATGATGGCTGAACCAGCACAACACTGCAGCAGGCTAAAATAGACTGAAAGTTTTCATATGCCTCTGCTCTCACTTTATTTGATTGCACACATCCAATGACAATGGCTGGGCTCTAACAATGCAGGCATTCTTGGTTCAATTCTGAAACAAATAATAGCCAATAACCACCCATGCCACAATGTTAATGCTTTGTTAATTTAAAATAAAAATAAAAATCAAGAGCAAAGTCAGTTTTTGCAACTTTCTTAATTTATGCTTTGTTATTTTCATATCATTTTCCACCATCCCTTTTAAAATAGGGACTTCTTGTAACATGTATTTCACTGAAAACATCTTAATTCACCCACTAGATTACAAATAAGATTACATGAAATACGGTATACCTAATAAAAATACAAACACTCTTGAGCTCTTGGTGTGTTCCTTCCCCTATCCCCCCAAATTATGGAGCAGGCAAATAGTTGGTTGATTGTTGGGGAAGTTGTTTGCAGTTTCAAATTAATTTACACAAACTTTTATTTTTGCTTAATAGTAAAAATCCTTCTATTACTGTAATTAGATACTTCAGGCTGGGACTATGGCTTTCCTGTGCTGAGAACTGGAATGCTTTTATCTGCATGCTTTTATCCTGAGAAGGAGCTCTGGTTATCTGGTATTGACAGTCATAGCTCACATTTCTCTGAGATGCTTCTGTTCATTTCCTTCAAAGTTTAGGATGTGGAAGTGAGGAAAACAATTCTCTAGTGTTCTGTAGTTTGCATGTTCACTTACATCTATGTATAATGTGGAACCTTAGCAAGTAACTCATCCATTTTACACAGTACAAGTAAATTTCCATCTCTAATAACATTCCTTTACACATCTTTCTAAAATATTGATATAGTGAGACAGGTTTTTTAAAACCTGTATTGTTCTGTGGGCTCTATCCTGCTTTTTTTGAAGTCAGTTCTTTCATATGAAGATTTCTGGGAGTGCATGAATACATGCATGCACGCAAATCTTGCGAGTGGCTGCTAGGAGAGAAATGCAGCGAGCCTGCAAGGTGAATACAATTCTAGCTGGAAGGAGGTCCCTCAAAACGCAGATGTATACACTTGTGCCTCAAGATCAGAAACCAGTCCTGATCTTTAGGGAAAAATATGACAGATTGCAAAAGCAGAAGGGGGAACTAATACCTATTTTTAAAAGGGTAAAGGAGTACATGAGAATCACAGATCACAGATACCCAGGAAGATCCTGGAAGTGTTGCTAAGCGTTCTGAGAACAGCAATAAATAAATAAATAAAACAACCCCCTTCATGACGTCTTATCAAAAACGTTTTACTAGAGCAATTGAATTTTCTTCTAGCTAGCTTAATGAACAAGGTTAAGCAATAGATGTGCCACACCTCAGCTCTAGTGAGGTATTAGACACCGTGACATTGTAATAAACTGAAAATATTTAGAAAATGGTGAGCACAATAATAATCTCAAAAATAATACTTTATGACTCTGTATTAGACCAAGAGACTTGAAGTCTTTCAGAGGTCTGTCCTGGGATTTGGATTTTTTTTTTTAACTATTAAAGCTATAATATCTGTAAATAATTTAAGTAATGAAATAAATACACAAATTTCACACATGGCATCATACTTGGAGAATTTACAAGGATTCTGGAGATGATGATCAGAATTTGAAATTAACCTGCTAGCTCAGAAAGATGTTTTAAAGTCAGTAAGATCAATTCATGAAACAAACAAACAGGAAAGAGTTTGGTTGTTAAGATGAAACCTGAATAAGCACCAACCATACAACGCATTTATTCCGAACTGTACTAACGGGAATATTGTAAATGTGAAATGGAGCAAATTGGTTTGCTTTTCACCATCCTGGTGAGAACTCAGCTAGAACATTTGCCTGCCTTAAGCAGACTGGCCAAACTACTGAATCCTGAAGAGAATATTAAGAGTAATAACAGGTCTTAAAAATGTGAACTAAGAGGAAAAGCTGCAATTTAGTAGAGTTAGTCTAGAGAAGAGAAATCTTACAGGTAACATGACAACTGTTCTCTAATATTAAGGTTGGTAAAAATCTTATAGTGATAAATTGTTCTCCAGTCTCATTGGGAGAAGAAAAAAGGAGAAAAAACCTTTGGCTGCAGCAGAAGATTTAAGAAAGATACTGGAAGAAAATTTCTAATTCAGAATGTTTCTGTGTTTTATCATTAGAGGGGCCACAGAAATTCTGTCACTGCCTAGACAATGGACAAAACATCTGTCATTAATCTTATCTCACTGAAAGAAGATGAGCTAGATATAAAGGTCTCTTTCTAAAGTTACATTTCTAAGATCTGTATGCATTCTTTCACTAAAAGACGTAAAATTAAATAGTGAAAAATACTGTATAATACTGGTATTTCCAGTTTCACAGTTAGTATGTCAAACAGTTGTTTTTCCATCTTAAAATAATGGAAATCCCAGATAGTAACTTTAAGCCCAGTGCTTAAATTGTGTTGATCATCACCTGTTCTGCACATAGATTACATTCTTTTGCACATTTGAACAGTGAACACTGTACACATTCATGCTTCACTGTGAGAATGACAGGTAATAGTAATCTTTGACCAGTTAATGCATTTTGACCATAAGCGGCTTCTTGGCTTGCTTTTTTTAAGCTTATTTGTAACGCATTAAAAGAGTTTTAGTAACAGCTAGTGCCTTTTCTGCTAGTGAAAGCAAATTGTTTAAATCCGCCCAGTGTTTTGTAGGTGAATCTTGTAAAAAAGATACAAAGTATTCACAGTAGACATCATCTCTTTTTAAACCCCAATTCACAATGTTTATTGCTATCATATGTCCGAAACCCATGGAATCAAGCGCTAATGCTGTTTTTTCCCCATTTAATTACTTGTATTATGAGGAAAAATCCCACAATTTTTAATGTTGATTTCTCATGGAAATGTCAATACTGTATAATTTCTCTCTAATGATATTTGGGGGGAACAGTGCAATTTTCTTAATTAGTAAATGTGATTAATAACGCTATTCTATTCAAGTCATTAAGTCTGTAATTTAGCCTTGGCAGTGCTGTGGTGTATTACAAACATATTCCCAAAATTTAGCACTGCTGAGTAATCTTACTGTCTCTGCAAGTGTTCAGTTAAAATATACAAATAGGCATACAAACACATGCACCTGCCTTCTCCTGATCATAGGATGAATCACCTTCATCACCCTCTATTGCCAATCATCCTCCAGTTACTCCCTTGATTAATTTGATGAGTCCAGTTTTTCTCAGTTAGGAATCTCTTGCTCGAGTTGTGGGAGAAAGTCAGGAGAACATACCAAAAACATTCCCCCCACACCCCAAACAACAAATCTATTTCTCTTGTCTTCATCCATCTAGCACAGCCAGAAGGCTACAAGGTACATTAAGAAGATAAGTTGATTACACAAATTCAGTTTCTCTGAATACAGAAGTAAAGAAAAGGCCAGGAACAGAGAAAAAACTGTTATCCAACATAGTCAAAAGGCTGCTGATATTAAAGCAGCAACCTGTCGTAGGAAATTATTGAAATTAAAGTCCTTGTTTTAAGCCAGTTCTCAAAGGTTTTCATGGAGTTGCCTGTTTTCAATAGTCATCACCGTTATGAAACTCTGGGTAATCCTCTTTCACATCTTTAATGAAACTTTCAAATACTGAATTAATTTGAGATATCAAAAGAAAAGGCGTATTTTTAGTCCATCATAGTCTTAATGCAAAAAAAAAGAAATAAGGTTCCTAATAACACTTACCTGGAGACCTTGAAAGCTTACACAGTTGAAAGGACAATGCTTTGCGGTGATAATGTAGAAGAAGTGAAGCAGGAGCAACAAATCATGAAAAAGGGGCAAGAATGTTAGCCTGACTCCTAGATGAATTCCTGCTTAGGGACCTGCTAGCAGGGATTTATTTTCTTTCCCATTCCTTTCAGCCTGTGAGGCTTTTTACCCTGCTCTGAAGTTTCCCATGCTTTTCCATCGAAGGTGGGAGAGAATGAGGAAGGCTCCTAAATTTGCATTAACCAATGGGGCAAAATGGCACTCATCATCCCTCTCACCTGAGTACCAGGGCTCTAGCAGGTGTTATCCTCCAATTGCTCTGCATCCACTTGAGGGTGAGCCAGCCAAAAGAGCTGATGCATTTCTTAGCATTCTTCTCCTTTGTAGGCAAACATATTTCCATTCCTGCACAAACAACCTCTTCTCTACACATCACTGGATTAAGAGCATCATTTACTGTTTGGGCAATACATCCCCATACCTTCTTAAAATGATGGTGGTGCACCAGATAGGAGCTGTACTCTCTCTTGTTTAGGCTGGCTTACAGCATTGCATTGTGTATTATATTTCACATATGTAGAAAGTATCCATCAAAATGGAGAGCATCAACTGGGCATTCATATTGATAACCATATTCCAGACCCTTAGTTTCCCTTAGAAGCTCTAATCAAGAACTATTGAGAAGCATTTTAGCAAATAAAAAGGAAAGCAAGATTGTTCAAAATTGACTAATTATTTTGGATGCCTCAATTTTTCACCTGAGTTCCTTAGAAAAGATTTGTTCTGCAAAGCACTAGCAAATATAAAACCTTACAAAATGTCTCTAACTAACAAAACAAGACAATGCAAAACTACTCATCTCATTTAAAAAGCTGGGCTGAAGTACGTTGCCAGTCAAGGATGTGCTTGAAATATACACCGAGATACAAATATATAAACTGCAGAGTGCTGACTGCCAAGATGATCAGCTCTGTCAGTTAAATTTCTTGGAAGAGCATATAATCATCCTAGTTCACAAATGGCTACTGTTTCTGTGAAACAAGTCAATTTTTTTTTGTCTTGTTCTCTAGCTTTAATTTCAAAAGGCACATCACATGCAAGTCAAAGTACCAAATACTATTAAAATATTTATTTTAAAAGAGTGTGCTGTTTGCTTGTCTCCCAAGTCGAAGGGTGATGAGAAAGTGAATTCGCTGACATTCCAGTACTCAAGTCTTTTGCAGTGACAGTGACACACTAGCTAAGGAGGATTTTATGCCTGTTCCAATAGTAGTGTGACCTGAAACATTTCAAGTTGGCTGTGTTTGCCAAACTCTGAGAAGGGTTAATTGTGAGTGTCCAGACAAAACCAGAATGCAACCTACTTGACTCCATGCCTGTCAAAACTACTCTTGTTATATATTTATGATGAGTTATGCAGCCTTGTCAAATCTTGGCAGAACATTGCAGCAGCGGGTTCCCTATCTTATAAGAAGAAAGGCTCTATTCCAATATATATGTTTTACAAAACTAAGCCAGCTACAAGGGGGTGTTACAGTTACTCAAAGATCTCCTATTATACCAAGAACAAATGGGAAAAAACGGATCTGGCAGCCTGATTCAATAAAACACTGTTTTAAAAGATGTGGCAACTAGCCAAAGTACCGGGATTGTGTGAGCAGGACAGTCCCAATTCAGCAGGCTTTTCCTACTGACTAAACCTCCTTAACACTTGAATAAATACTACCATACACAAAAATGCTTTTTATAAGAAGGCTAAAGATAGCAAGAAATATGATAATGGAGAGTTGAGAATAATTATTGCTGTTGAATTAAGCAAGTTGAACAAAATCACTTGAAAGAAAAGGAAGAGAAAGTAAAATGGAACAACTCTAGCACAATCTCTTTCCCCTTTCTCCCTTCTTGAACTTTGGTCCATCAGGAGTTTCCTGAGTCCAGCATTATGAGTTATTGATGATCATCAAGCTGAGCACCAAAAATGATGAGCTAGGCTTAATGATTTGCACAGCGTCAGAGCTGACAACCAGCTCACTTGGTTCAGGGATTATTAGTTTGACTCAGCACTATGCTCACTGACTTCACATCTCTGAGCACAGAAGAAATACATTCACATCTGCTTGCAGTAGGAATATGCAAAGTAAAAAAGTTCACTCATGTCTGTGTGAATAGACTATTTAGACTATATTGTCATTTTCAGATTCTGTACACTAGGCTCAAAAGGAAAGAAGTTAGGTATGCTGAACTTCTGAAGGAGTCAGCTTTTCAAAGCCCTTCTTCTTACGTCAGTTTTAATAGGGTTTTAATTACATTCTTCTTCCTTAGGCAGTGCATACCTTTTCACAAACTCAGTGTACTGACTGTGTACCATTAAAAAACCCTTTCAGCAAAGCAAACATTTGGCACCTAACATTTTGTGTTGAAGTATTTAGTGTTTGTCTTGAAATTGCTCTATCATTAACTCATTGCAGTGGTAGACCTTCACTGGAACGCAGCCCGTGACATGGCAAACGCTCTTCCCAATTCTGTCTCCAGCCCACATCCAACTGCCTTGTTCCACAGGCTGTGGAAACACAGTGTTCATGGTGAGGCACCCTCACAATTCTCCCAGTATGTCAAGTTCCCCTGCAGGGCCACTCTGGAGCTTCAAAACAGTACTTGCGATCTGTGTTGGTTGTGTGCTGGTCTTCTGAATACGGCAGAATTCTTCTCTGGTAGGACAAAAGGAATATACAATGTCAAGGGAAGAAAGTAATCTAAATCTCCATGTAGGGAATGAACTGAAGCTGAGTAGTACATTATTTAGAGTCATAATATCCAAGGCACAGACTATGGAAATGGTTTGACGTGTTTACTTGCTTTTAACCTTACGGGGGCTGTAGGATCACCAAACCTTGTAGCCCCCTTTTTACATCTTCACGCTCTGCTTTCTACGTTTTGAAGTGTGTCTAGATTATTCTCTGGAGCTTGCATGCTCTCTCTTCCTCTTGGATGGAATTATTCAAGTAAGTTTATCCCTATCTGTTTCCAACTCCGTTCAAGCGTTAAATGAGGCATACCCCTGCAGTAACTTAATCTGTACTCCTAGCAAAAAGTGCTTTGAGATACAACCATGCAATTCACTGTCAACGTTGCTGACTGCTCAATTATGGCCCACAACTGGCAGTTTAGAAGGAAAAAAAAAAGCTGGAGAAAGAATCATAAAAATACTTTCATGAACCACAAGTTTGCCAAAGAAAAGCTATGCTGACAGTCCATGCTTTAGTGAAGCCAACCAGAGGTCTACAAGCATTCCGTCATGAGAATGTGAGGAATACATTATGAAAAAAAGAATGTATATGTTTGGAATTTAGCCACTATTCATGAATCTGATTTTTAAATGGTTTGGTATTTAAGAATGACTTTGACACACATTTGTGGCACTGTTTTATTCAGACTGTATCATTTCTGGAAGTCCTAGCCAATTTTGATTCAAAAATTCGAGAGCTTTTTCCTTTCAAAAATATCTCTATCTGAAGACCCAGTACTGGATGTTAATGAAAGAATGTTTACTTTTAAAGAACAGTATCTAAGGTGTAGCAGATGCATTTTGCATGATCATTTTCATTATTATTCTTTTGGCAAAAATTCTACAGATCTGCTTATCTTCTAATAATTTTTTTTATGAGTTATATTTTATGAGCTCTAATATTTCACATATGATTGACTGGCTAGCAGCTTGCAATCAGATACCTAGGCTTGCCCTAGGTCGTTTATTCAAGGACAGCTCAGTTCAGGCTGGTAAGTTATAGAAGTCAATACAAGATGAGCTGTCTTAAAGCAATGGGATTCCCAGTAAACAGCTACCTAATCACCAGTCAGAAACCTCAGCAGGTAAGCCAAAAGCATAGCGTGAAATTCATCTTCCCACTCTTAAAATCTACAGAACCAAGATGAACTGTACAATAACATGGTGCTGAAAGCCCAGCACTGTAGTTAAACGTGCTTGCACTCTTCAGTACAACACCAATGCCTATCACTATGTTCACATTTTTTGTCGTGAACATCAACACATTTTCTCTGACAGTATAAAATTTTCATAGTATTTTTTCCACTGACTTGTTTTCTTTCTCTGCTTCTCTGTAACTCCTCTGCCAACGAAGTCAATGGGAATTTTACAGTTAAATTACATCAAAGAAATACTGGCTTTAGGCCTATTGAGTTACAATTTCCACACAAGTAACACTAGAGAGGTTTGGGGTTTTTTCATGTCATACAAGATGGACAGCTTTTAAGGAATATATGTAAATTAATAAGGTAACTAAATACAAGTCAGAGACCAAAACCCTCAAGAAGATAAACTCAGTGATATTCAAGCTAGTACTCAGAGCAAAGCAGTTTCATAAACAATAACAGATGTTATTCAGAAAATTAATGGTATCTGAACACAAAACAAAGGATTGTAGATGGGGAATTAAAAACATCTTGAAATAGTTTCATTTAAGACATTATTAAAATCAAAGTCCCTTGTCTAGCAAGAGTTTCTAAAACCTTTACTCAAGTTCATTAGACATGCAAAAAACCCGATCCCTCTTGCATTGAGCTGTATTTTGCTTGGTGTTGGTGGGATTGCTACAAGATAAAAGGTTTGTGAGGATATGGATTTGAAAGTATTAGAAATGGCTTTTTACTGAATATCAGTGCCATTTTATTGATAATGAGGGATTTGCTGACTATTTACCACTGACATTTTGAGAAGTTGTTCTCTAATCCAAAATGATCTCCTACTGTACAGCATTCATTTTTAAGCTTGGATCCAGAGGGGAAAAAGTAGGCGTTCGGCACAGCATGACATTTTGATGTATTCTGAAGAGTTATTAAAGGACTTGTCATCCAAAGTAGCAGAATGGATTAAAAAATACACAAGGACATTTTCATTAGAGATTGGCTGTTCTCAAAAAGTTTGGATGTTTTTGTGTAAAACAGAAGAGTTCAGACACTCATCTAAAACTGTTTTGTGGAAACCAGGTCTTTGGGCTCCACCAGATTTATTCCTAGAAAGGTCTTCATTTAAGACTTCCCATTCTTTATATATCTTCTTGTATCAGACATTTAACAAGTTGGAAAATAAAGATAAAAGCAGACTTGTGTGGATTTCGAAGAGTTTTGGATCAGGCAGGCACTAACTGGCATTCTTCTAGCACTGAGTTCAAAACTAGTAAGAATCAGGAACTTAGGAGAGCCTAAAAGGAGACTGGAGGTGGAGGCACTGAGCTTTTCTTAAACTCCAAAAGAGTTCTAGTATTGTTACATATAAAACCAGAATGAACTCAGGTTTTGCTGAATTTCCAAAAAATTGTTTTACTTTAACTAAATTATTTATCTGAGTTTTTCTTCTCTACTTTTTCTACAATAACTATTCTTGCACGGTTGTCAAAGGAATGCTTCACGCACACTTTAATGGTGTATTCAACTGACCAGCAAACATTAGGCTGTAGAAAAAAAAAAAAAAGGCAGGAGGGAAAAATCAAGTTAGGGGGTTGGGGGCAGAATTTATCTCTGAAAAGCAGCAGAAGATCCTAGACCTGGAAAACTGCGCAACAAGAACAACGAAGTGGAAACACTAAACCAGTTCATAGGCTGAATTGTGCTACAATTAGCTATTCATTGTCTCAGAAAACATGATCAATTGGCTCCTTTTATAGCCTTAAGATGACTGTTGATGAGGGGCTCTCGAGTGTATCTAAACAGATTGACAAGAACCATTAGAACTTTTACTACCTCAACATAGGCTCCAAATTTATTATTTTGCACCTCTATTGAATTATGAACATACATTGTACATATAAAGTTATGTAGAATATCAGAGACATTTCACTTTGGCGACTTCTGTTCTTGGGCCAAAATGTGAGTTTTAAAGCCTAGCTCTGGACATGCAACTAAGACTTTTTTTTAAAAAAAAAACACCATAGTATAATGTAATAATTTGCATACTCCTTTAGGAAGTAAAAGAATACAAGAAAAACAATAAACAAGTTGTTTATTTCACACCACAAATTCACTGCCTGAAAGGAAAGATCTCCACCAAGGAAGTTAATAACACTGGTCTACGAGTCTTCCTGAGACAGGACATCACTCAGATGCTAATATAAATTCATTGGGCAGACAGACATCTATTGCAATATTTATTCATTTTCCTGCTATCAGTAGTGATGAATTGTTTCCTTGCATTCTTTGGTTAGAAATGGGCTGCTTTTTTAATGTATATACACCTCCCAACACCCCAGATGCTTTCTCAGTTCTTTTTGTAGCTGTCACAGAACTCATAGCAACAGCATTTTATCAGGCATGCAACAACGGTCAGTATAATATATAAAGCTTAAAGAAGAAACTCCAGCTGTTTAGGCTAAAACAAAGCCTTCAACAAATCCTCTCATATCCCATCAAATTGTTTTTTAAACAAACAAATAAAGAAAACAATGAAAACACCTCCCTGGCTCTATTACATATTAAGAACTTTAATACTGCAAAAATGAAACATGGGCAGAAATTTGCTTCTTCTGTAAAATACTCTTTCAGTAGAACTTCTGCCCATATTCACACATAATGAATTCCAGCACCCCTGCTTTAATCTAAGACTAATAAACAAACAAACAAACAAACAAAAAAGGCAAAAACTTTACTGAAAGATGAGCTTGATGAGCTCAGGAATGATAATCTGAAAGAAATTTGTAACAATACAAGGACAGATCTGAAAATTCATTCGTTGAACCAATAAATTAGTCAACTATGGTCCTCCAGAAGGTGTGGTGACAAGGACAGAAAACCAAAAATTCCCAGATGCTGAAAAATTAAAGAAAACTGAGAAAAACCACCACATAAATCCAGAGAAAGCCATCCTCAAATTTTAGTATAAACATGACTTCCAAAGACACCCTAAAACCTCAAATTATTCAATGGTTCTACAATTCTTCCACCCTGAGTTAAAAGCAGCCCTCTGTCTTTCATGTCACGAAGGGGCTGTATAATCCAGTGTTGTGCTGTGCAGAATGAGGGCAGGAGATTCTTCATCTTTTACCTGATGCTTTTAATCAACTAAAATTACAGTATCATATGTCTACATTTTTTTTTCTCTGTTTGCCCCTTTCGTTTGTTGAAAATTAAATTACCATGGAAAATACCCACAATATATTAAGTAAGTATAAACATTCAATCTGAACTATACAAGAAAATGTTAACTTTGTTTAGATGTTCTCTACCTTGTTTTTTGTAGTGAAAGGGTGCATATTGTGACTAGTTTAGAAAAAGAAATCAAACAGAATAATTTGATTGTGAAAAACATGCATCATTGTATTTTTGGTAGCTATTTACATCATTAATGCAACATTATGCAAAAGCTTTATTATATTACCTTACTGAGCATTATTTCAGTATGTATTAAATAGTATCAGTTTTTGGAAGTTTATAGACTGTATCAAAGCACATCAAATCAACCAGAACATAGCACTTTGTCACTCTACTTTCTCTATCACAACAATTCTATTTCAGATGCTTCTTATTTTGACATTTCTAAGTCTTCAGACAGTTTTCCCTCTCCTGTACCTGAAACTGTGTTTAGTGCTGTATGGAGAAAGGTGTTAGTGATAAGATTTAAATTTACAGTTTCAGAGGTGGATACACTTTATTTTATTGAATAAGAACAGTTCCATACGGGAAGCATAAACTGCCCTGATACCATGTCTTCTAGCTGTGATTGTGAAGGGCAGATTTATCTTCTTTTGCATGCCAGGCTTGATCCAACACCCATTGGAAATAATGGAGAACACTTACATTTCTGGAAATACCCTCGATACTGAACTAATATTTTATTTTCTTTTAGTGATTCACAGAGATACTAACACGTTGGACATTTTTTTCCTTTCAACTCTTTCTAGATAAGACTTAAACTTTGAACTTGCCTAACAAACTGGGCCAGTGAATGCTAACCTCCTTAGCAATTGCTGTGGGTTTTCCTATTTCAAAAATTAGCGAGTATCTTTACTGCATTCCAGCATCATTACCCTGGCAGTTCTGGGAAACTAAGCCAAACAACAAAAAACCATGCATCTTACCTACCAGTCCGCCTCCCTCAGGTGACTATTACTGGAGAAGAAGCCTCCTTCCCATTGCCTTTGGAGGCAATATGGCCGCTTCCTTCCTTATGGTCTTCCCGTCTCCATTGTCCAGCCACAAGTAACACAGCTGAGTAAGTCCTCTTCAGCAGGTAGAGTCCTTAAACCAAGAGGAGTGCTCCCCCAGGTACAGTTTCCTACTGCTAGTTTTATCTTGTCGATCTGTAAATTATCTATGTTCAGCCTGAATCAACCTATGGAAAAAGCTTTTATCAGGCCTGCACTTCAGGCTCTAAGCCGGACAGGGCTCAGTAAATAGGAGACTTCTGGCAGATGAAAACTGCTATTGAAAGTCTCCTCTAGTATAACTGCAGGATGAAGCCCACAACCCCTGAGCGTCCACTTTGGAGTTCTGATAAGCAAACTGCGCCATGACAGCTCCACCCTCCATCCTCCTCCACAGCTGCTGTAGCCGCTAGCTCCTCCAGCCAGCCCAGCAGTGCCATAGCACCTTTCATCCCCAAACCCCACATGCTGGGTGAGGGCACACGTCCTCCCTCCACCCACCGCACTGAGAGATGAGGCCAGGGGGACAAAAAGAGAGAAGTCTGTCAAAGCTTGTGACAAAAGCAAAGCCAAGCTGTGACTACAGGTCAGCGCAGCTGAATCCAGGCCAACTACAGTAACTTTATCCAATGCGAAACGTGTCCTTTGTTTAATAATTATCCCTATTTTTCTCTCATTTGCAAAAGGGTTCTTTGTTTTTAGGCCGGCTAAAGATTCGAAGCACGAAGTCTAACAGCCTCAGCGTGGAAAGGCGGCAGGGAAGCGGCGCGCGGCAGAGCGGCCGGAGGCGGCGCCCCTTAGCGCTAAGGGGCGGCGCGGGCTGGCGGAGGCCGCTCGAGCGCGGCCGTTAAGGGAGTCCCGCGGCGGAGCCGCTCAGCCGCGCGCGAAGGTTTCTCTCGGGGCCGAAACGCACGCGCCCGAAGCAAGCGCGCGGGCGGCGGAAGCCGCCGCAGAGAGCGGATGCGCGGGAGGCTTCAACGGAACGGAAACCTCGGGGAGCGGAGCGGGGCCGGCCCTGCCCTGCCCTGCCCGCCGCTGGGTTCCGCCAGGGGCGGCCCCGGGAAGGCGGTGCGGCCTCAGCTGTGGCCGGGCAGGGCAGGGCCCGCGGCCCGCGGCCCGCAGCCCGCAGCGCAGGCCCTGAGCCGAATTGTCACGGGGAGGTTTTTATTTCTTCCCCGCCTATTTAAGCTTGAGTGGAAGTAATTTTCTTCCGTCATACGATTTTTAGTCATCTCTAGTAGCAAAAATTAATGTGAAACACCACATAATTAGTTCATATGGTTGAGAGGACCACGAATAAAGTACTCGGCTGCTTTGCTGTAGAGATGGCTCCATGACAGCGTGAGAGTTGTTGGAGCTTCGTAATTTGTGAAAGACACAGACTGGCGGGATTTCCGCTCGGAAAACCCCGGTACTCCCTCTGCCTTGAGCTCACAGGCAAGAGAGCTGCACCTCAAAGGCTGTTGTGAAGGGTGCAGGGGTTGATGCTCCTGCAGTGCTGGGGGGTTCCTGTGACAGTACAGGCGCCTCCTGCAGTTTTAAATAAGGGGAGCTGCTTCATGACCTTGTTGTACTTCCATGTGCATGGTTAATCACTGCATCACCTTGGAGATTTTAAAACCATTTCAGACTTTCCCAGACTACTCTAGGAGTTAATGTCTTCACTGCTACATCTCTGTGGTATTTACAAGGATTCAGCTATCAGCTTCAAACTGCACATCATCTCCTTGCCTCTTCCAGTACGTTGCTAATGTTAAACTAAGTTCATTAATGCATTTAATCTTTATTACAGCTGATCACAAGGATGCCACCATTGTGCAGAAACAAAGTTATCAAACAAAAAAATCTGAAAAGCTGTTATCCTTCCAGTCTTTGAAAACTTCTCTTGATATTGAAGCAGGTAAAGCAACATTAATTCAGTCTCAAGCAGAGCACTCCGTTCCATTAAAATTTCATTGATTTGCTGCTGATACAAAATGAACCACCAAAGACATTGATAAAAAAGCTTTCTAAAGGGATATGGCAAGTGATCATCAATTACTAAAGTGTCACTTGAATTTTAGCACCATGGGCAGGTGCAGACACAGTATTACAAACAGAATGTTGGCCAGCAGGCAGGTTTCTCCTTGGTTGTTGTGAATTTGGTTCATTATTAACAGGTCTGGGGGAGGAGGAGAAAAAAAAAAACCACAACAGACCTCTTAATTTATCTGCAGACTGTGGCCAGAAGTAAAAGCATCTAAACCTTTTCAAATCACCTTGATTGTCTCCTTGGTAGACAGAATATTTTTAGTCCGTTAGATCTGAACAACTTCCAAGAACAGACGGCTTAGCAATTCACAACTGTATGTGCAGTGCTGTAGAAAAGAATGAACAATAACAAAAAAAAAAAACCCAGCTGTGAAATCCATATTCCCCACTTCTCGTTGACTTCAACAAATTGTCTAAATGTCTACTCACCAAAAGGAAAAAGATGTCTGCAACAATTTCACAAAGCTTCCTTTTTTACCTTTGCAAACTGGCTTTTATCTAGGGTGTGGAAGGGGAAGTATTTTTTTTCCTATCATGCAAATATTTCAAGGTTTCAAAAGTTTTCACACTATCCTGACTCCACGTCTCTTCAAATAATGAGTGATATTTGGCACAGGAGTTGATACCACACTGACCTGGAACTCGGAATGAAGTCAACATTTCTAGTCCAGCTTAGGGTGAACAACTGGAGTCCAAGCAATTCATTTTTGCTATTCTGTGGGATGTTTTGCATTTGCGTGCCACTGGTTCATTGCAAATGTTTCCATTTGGTATTTGAAAGTGTAGTCACAACTTTGTACTTCTTAATCAGAGACCTTCATCCGGGAGGTGATTTCTATTGTGATTAGTCACAATGACAACTTGGAAAATTAGATCCTTTTTTTCCTGCAAAAATTCATGAATAGGCTTAGTCTTTTATATAACCATAGGGCTAATAGAATTAGCCTTTTTTTCAGAGAAACTGGAATAGCAGGCTTAATTTCCATTGTTATTTATTACTCCATTTAAATTAATTATTTTTCATGCTCGCACTTTTAGTACTGTATAAATGGAAATCATACTGTAAGGATCCAAGCATATAACACAAAATATTAAAAACTGTAAGCCATAGGCACCAGGTTTTTTTTCTGAACTCACCCACCTTCATAGCTTTATGTTTTCTGGAGAAAACATTAACTGGAGTCTTATTTAAACCTTCATAAATTTATTTCAGTTGTCAAATCAGATATTTAATGGGCTTGACATTTTGAGTGATTGTTCCCTGTGTATTTCCATTCTCCCTTGAAAGGAAACTAGCTTTAAGGGAGAGAATGGATACCTAATGAAATGTCAAAAACACTGGATATCTGTATTGACTTTGGAGCCTAATGCGGCATATTTTCCTTTAGGGCTGAATTTTAAAAATCTAATTTTTGTGTTAAATTCGTGCATACTTTTCATATTTTCTGCAATTAAATATGTTTTTAAGGTGCTTTTAATGTTTTTTACGCTAAAAATTTGAAACAATTTCATTAAGCTTTGCATTTTGAAAAAATAACATCTCTGCATTAAAAAGTGACCGTTGGAGGTTTTAGAGTGGCTCAACTTCTTTCTGGGGGGAGTGAAAGTGATTCTGACAGGCAGGCCTTATAAAAAGCTCTCATATTCTCAACAAGGGACTGCCACATGAACTCCACTGGATGTTGCAGGAGCTCAGCATTGGAATTCGGTGAATGTTTTAATCCCATAGAGCAGTTTGGTCGCACACATAGTTCTTTACAGTTTTGTTATTTTTAAAAGTAGATAGGTTCTAATGTAGCACACAGCACGCTGAAATTCAAAATGAATGAACCAGTGTGCTGGGAGTACAGCAGATAGAAGGTCACAAAATATTGTCTAGCAGTCAGACCAGAACTGTTTGTATTTAGTCATTGCTCTTAGAAATTATTTATTATTCTGAGATGCCCTGAGAGAGAATATTAATGGTAAAAATGATAATGAAACATATACCTTAATACTTGAATGACTTACTAAAGACATATTTCTCATTAGCATCAGGCTGTCACAAGCAAGGTGAGTTTGAGAACCAAGAACAAACACAAGTGCAACAGGCTATCTTAGTAATTGGAGTGCAGTGTTCAGTGTACAGCGCTGAAATGATTTGCTGTAATATTTAAGTCCGTTATTAAGCTTAAACTCCAAGACTAGAAAATATTATCTTGTTTACAACACTGACAGCATTTCCTGCAGGAGAGGATAACCAGGGATACTTTTATTCTTTTTTCACTTTTTAAGTGCTATAACAATTACATTGATCAGTTAATTATGCTAGATCTGGTAAGCAGTGCTTAGCTTCTACATTCTCATATCCTGATAGTGGTGTGTAATACCTTTTTTAATTCTCTGCCCCAAATATCACACAATAATGCATATTAACTCTTGTCTTAGACAAGTATTTCTTCTTCTCCCTTCAGGCAATCCACGTTCTATGAATTTGTGGAATAGGAAGTGCATTAAGACTGGCTATGTCTTCACATGCATTGACCATTACAGGCATTCATATAATTAAAAGAATTAACTTCTACCAGACAAGAATCTGCAATCACTCCTACCTCTACATACCTAAACAAAGTAAGTCTTTACCATGTTCCTGGTCTGCATTACATCTGTACCACTCTTGCGGCATTGTAATATTACTCATTCAACTCCACTTGGGCCCTTTTCACACCCCGTAGGAACACCTTCCTGGTGGTGGTGTGTAAGGGAAAAATAATGATGATAGGTCTCAGCCTAGATCCTCTGAATGCTGAAGCAGGGAGAACACTGCATCTCAGGCAATACTTCATTCAAGATTTTGCCTGCTCTTACATGTAAAATTACAAGGAATAAGACAGTCCTACATCCTCTCTTTTCTCTCCATTGTTTGTGAGTGTATGACCTTCTCCCACATACAGTTCTCATTAAAACTGAGAACAGGGAAGAAATAGCAGCTAAACTTTAAACATTGACATGCTAAGCGTTTTTTTGCACACAGATCAAACAAAGAAAATTGGGACCAAACTAAACGTCCAGTCTCTTTTGAAGTTATTTCTCCTCCATAAGATAAATCCCTTATTGATGTTTAATAAAGATACCATAAACTGATGTTACCTTCATTTAAAAGTACTAGAAGAAATTCCAAGAGAGAAGATACCAAACTCCTTGTAGGCTCCAGCCTAGTAGCTATGGGTCATAATGTGAATACACAAGCTATGGGACTAATTATTGGCAGTAAACAAATATTTGAAGACAAGATTTCACATAGCACTTGCATAACAAGAAATTAGCTATAAAAATCAATTGCACATCATTATTATCAAAAGGTATATATCCAGAAGGTTCATCTCAGGAAACACAAACATCTGGTCAAGTGCAAACACCTCATTCTGCAATTGATAGCCCAGCAAGGGACATGTTATTACATCACAGAGGTCACTAACCCTATCCTTTTGGGAAGGGAAAAACAAATCTTAAAGAAAAGGCATAAAAAAACAGAAAAGAAAGTCAGTCCTTGAAATTCATTGAAAAATAAACTCCAAATTGTAAATTATGCATACAAGTTTTTTCATATAGAGCAAGAGAAAAATTTCTCCCACTGTGAACGACCACGTTTCATCTGAGACCAGGTCTGTGTTGCGGCATTATGTAAAGAGAGAAATTTAGACTGCAGTGAAATGTGGTGTAACTCCATTAACGCTCCATATTCAGGTCTGTGGGGACTCAGGGGAAGAATGAGCAGAAGTGGATCTCTAGTTTGTACAAAACCGAATTGTTTTACATTAGGGTTTTAATCTTGGCTCAGCTCAGCAAAGAAATAGGTTTTATTAATTTGATTCAAAGTAATTGAAATCTAGTGGAAATTCTCACTCAATCTGGTCTTTGGAAACAGCTTCTCACTAAGTCTGAAAATAATCTCTGTTATAACTAAAATTTTTAGGTATTTCTTGAGGTGGGAGCTATCTTTTGCTCACTATGTGTTCAGCACAATAGGGGTTTAGTATTTAATAGTTGCTCTGGATTCTTCTTTCTTAAAATAATAGGTAAATACTCATGCTACATAATTATTTCATTACAGTAATTGTAAGAGTTAATAGACTGGCATCTACATTCTTTGAGTAGCCTTGAAAAGCTCATCCCCGATTGCTGTCAATGTCTTTGCTTCATTTTTCTTCTCTTTTAGAGAAGACAGCAGTATTAAATTGCAGATGTCTATGTACAATAACAAATTAAAACAAAATGTGATAGAAAGGATGCAGCTGTGGATCCAGGAAGAAGCAAGAATAAATTCTCAAGAGCTGCTTTTTCAAAGACACATGCAAACAAGCTTGGGACCTTGTGTGCCATATTTTATTGCTGTGAAACAGATATGAAGAAAAGTTCAATTCATTTAGAAGTTTTCCTTATTGCTGTAGCATTTTTCCTTATGAGACAGCATTACCATAATAGGTCTCAGTGTATTCCCAGTGGTCTCACTGACAAGAAATACTGACAGGAAATCTCGTAATGAAAATCCATAACACACACCTCTTGCAATTCAACAACAGCTTCCACTAGAAAAACAGATCAGAAAGCAAGACTTGAAGGTCACTGTGTAATGGAATAAAGCCAGCCATTCCAGACAATGAAACTGCAGCACTAAAAAGATTTTGTATACAGTGATGAACAGCTTCAGACAGCACTAAATGTAGAGGCAGACAGTATGAAGCAGATGCTGCATTCAAGGCTGCAGTATGGACCAGTCCAACTCTTACAGACTGAGGGTCTAAAATCTGGCTCCAAGGTAGATGTAGCTTGAAGCTGAAATCTTGGAGACTTGCAGAGTGAAAGGGAGACAGCAGTGCCCACTCTTCCTCCCAGAGTAACAAAACCCCAAAATGCTTACAAAGCAATGGGATAAGCATATTTTCCCCTTTCTTCTTTTCATAATTTTCCATATTTATTCCTTCACTGCTTTCCCTTCTATTCTTCCTGCTAAATGGTTACTTTGTCATTGTCCATTTATTTTCTAGAAGGGAGCAAGAAGCATTTGTTACAAAACATCTCCACACTTGTACTTTGCCCACAGCCCTCAAGTGTATTGGCAGCAGCTGCACATCTCTACCAAGGAAAGCTTCTGTTCTTCTCAATTTCTGCTTGCTATGATCTCCTTTTGTTTCTTTCAAAATTTATCTTCAGTTAAGTTGCACTTGATGTTATTGCTGCTGCTTCTGGTTATGTGTTGTTGAGGGGTTTTTTCCTGGTAACTCTATGAATTGGCTGGCTATTTTTCATTATTTCTGTGGGGCTATGGAAAAAGAAAAGCAATTCCTTTACTTGAGAATTCTGACATTTATTAGCATAATAAAATTCTCAGATGAAACTGCAATTCTCCCAGTAATTTAATTTGCAGGGGAACTTACAAGGGATTTATTTTAAAGCCAGGTAAAACCTAGAATGAGACACAGATGGAATTCAGACAAAAAAATTTAAAAATTAAAAGTAGGAAATGTGCTCCAAAGTGAAAATGATGATGCTGTTGTGATGTTAATGACATCACAAGAGGACACATAAGCCCAAGATCTAATATTTCCAAGCCTGCAAGCAACTTGCTAGGAAGTGTGTCGCTAGTAATAAATAGCTGTATTATTTCCAGTCTCTGAATATGAATTCCTTGTGGAACATGTTTTTCAATATTCTGTCTATAAACATTCCCAAAATTGTGTACAATCGGTTGAGTAATCTTTCAAAAACTTTGGAAATTGCATGTCTCCTAGCATGCCTGGCACCTTTTCAAATGAGAAGGTGGAATTTTATCCCTTTTATCTTTATTTTTTTTAACAGTTCATAAAGGCAAAACACCAGCCTGCAAAGAAGTCTCGAAGTCTATATACCACCTTAATTACTCAGTACCACCTTTAGACCCTCAGTCCTACACAGGCAGCTGCTGCTCTCTGACCTTAGAAGTAAGGCTATGGAAACCTACATTTTTTAACTTCAAATGGTCCCTTTCCAGTCTCCTTTAAAGTAGGGGTCCAGTTGTTCTGTGATGGAACATGTGAATGGAGCTGTGTATAACCTGAGGCTGAGCTGGGTTTTGAGATGCCCATAAAAAGGGAGCAAGTGCAGCACTAGTTTCTCAGAGGAAGCAGCTGGTAGATACTGGGGCTCTTCGGAGGCAGACTGCACTTAGTGAATGTTCTATTGGAAAAAAGCAACTTACTCTATGATTATCTTACAGCGTCCATTTTTGAAGCACAGTGAACTGCCCTGTGCTGAGCTCTACATTCTGGTAGCTGGATTCAGCATCTGTACCAGGTGTATTCTGATTCCAAATCACACATACCAGGCTTCTCATTTAATGGAGACCACAGATCCTGCTAGATGCCCATGTAAGTGTTACTATGTTCAGAATTGCAGAGCTGTATCCCATTTTGAGAATTCAGCCCTTGGTAACCTGCAAAGGACCACACTTTAACAAAATTCCAAGACCATTTGGGTATCCTGACCCTTTATCTAGCTGCCAAGTCACTTTGTTTCTCAAGTTATCAGGCACGTAACTAAAGAATATCCTACCTCTGTGAGCCTACTGGCTGTGAAAAGTTAGCTGCCGTCTTGCCTGAGCACTGTGCAGTAAGAACAGCTGCTCCAGCTAATAAGCATTGTTTATTTGCTGTATCCTGATTTGCTTTGTTCTCGGGTGCTAACAGTAACTACTTAAAACCTCCTGAGCCAGTGTCCCAAATGATAAAGAAACTGTCCAGCTAAGTCTGTGGAAAGTTCTTTAGAATTTTCTTTTCATGGGTTACAAACATTGATGGATTAAATCACACAAAAAGCAATGTTAACAAAATAAAATTTTCCTGAAGAGCAATGAAATTTGTGTGGAAAAATCTACACCTATACTGTGTGACAGCCCAGAGTGCAAGGACTTCCAAGACACAAATTTCAGGAGGGAAAAATAAGTAAGTCCAAACACTAAGCAACTGCTCCATAGCTCTAGGCTACAGGTCCATTTTATTGGGTTTTAGTATTATATAACAAATGAATTAAGAATATATTGTGTGCATATTTTGTTAAACATGAAATGGCATGATGATAGTGTAATTAGCTGTACCTTTTCTATGGATAAATATACCCCACCCCTACCTAAACTCATAGCTCAGCTAAGGGAAATGGTTCTATAGCAAAGTAAAGCTAGGAATCTCCAGCATGTATCTTGTACAATAGAAAACAGAAGATAGGACAAGGCCAGTGAGAGGAGTTGTTGCTGCAATTCAAAGTGCTTTCATTAGAATAACTAGTTTAGAATAAACTGACTGCTTTCTGTGTGGGAATAAAATTCTTTCCAAGGCTGTAGGACTACATGGTACTGTAAATAAAATGTGAATGACCTTATTCTGTCTCTGCTGTTGTGAACTTTGTAAGCCTGAATTCAAAACTACAAGAGCAAGTTTCCAGCTACACCTAACCATTTGAGCAATCACAAACTGCAAAAGAATGGTTTAAGATTGTTTCTCTTTTGATAAAAAGTGCACCACTGAGTAATGAGATTGTCAACAGAAACTGACAAGCCTTGCTTGGGAAAAAAGAATCTGTTCACCAATATTGGTACTTCATACAATACTCGATGAATAGTTCCTGCCCATGCTTCTTGCTGCATTTTGCACTTTTAATCTCAGACATTAAGAAAATTAAGATAGGAATGTAGTGTTCAGTGCAATTGGCTGAAGCCCATTGAAATATTTCTGGGAGTAGTCCTCATTTGTAATTTGCCAGTAATTTCTCACCTTTAAAATGTTAGCAATATGAATAATGATAATTCAGATGCAAACCAGAAATATTTTGGGCCTTCTAACAAGGAAATTTTTTGGCCACAAGACCAGTGGCTTTGGAAATTTATTTTTCAGTGTTTACTTTTGTAGCTATTTATTACTACAGCTATCCAGAATTCATTCCTGTTAGTCCTTTATCAGTTATTCAAATAAAGAGCTGTAGTCTGGAGGATTCTTCTGCTGTCCACATGGTTCCAGTAGTAGCTCCCCACCTGAGGATGTGATGATTTCTTCCTGGAAAGATAAAACCAATTAAAATATCAAAGGTCTAAGCCTTTCCCTGTCTTCTAAGAAAAGCAACTGATAGCAATAAAGACTATCACTCAACTGTAATTGGTAACCAATTATGAATAAACTTAATAAAATAAGTATAATGAATATAAGTATATGAATAAGCTTAATAAAGTAAGTACAGGCTAGCAAATGGATTCCATCAACTATTAATTTTCTTCATGCTTTATCTCATACTTATGGCAGTAGTAACCTGTGCTAATATGAAATAGTAAAATCAAATAGTTGGTGTGCCAAAAAGTCTGTGATTTGTACTACCTCTAAGTTGCTATGATACTTAAGAAAAACAGCTACAGATGCCTATAAAGGATGTTATCATGGGTTAATTTAACAGACATATATCAGTTCTGCCATGCTGCTTCCATAGACATTGGAATAAAAGAAGCTTCCTCAGGCAGACTGAGCAGGAGCTCAATGTTGAGTGCTAACAGACAATGGTAACAGCTTTCAGATTACAGAGAAGTGAAAAAGATATTAACCTTGCTAGGGTACAGACACTCTTTCCAAATAGCATCTATTCTCATTAATTAAATACTCACATGCCAAGTCTGCTATTCCAGTAATTGATTACCTGGATGAATACAAAAAAAACTTACTGGAAAAGCAGAGAACTTGGTCTTTGCACTTATTCCTAGAGTAATGATAGTTCATTTTCATAGAAGTTTAAGATTTATAGATGTACCAAAATAGGCCAGAATGCAGAAGTATGTTGACTAAAATAGCAATCCTTCATCTGAAAGTTCAGATCCAAGGTTTAGATCTATATATAGGCCTAACATTTTCAAAACTTATCTAGTTTCTATTGAATTTCAATGGAAATATGGTGCCTGATTTCCTCAGAATATATGCAGGCTCCCAGTTGAGGTTCTTTCCCAATCACTACATAAGATTGAGAATAAGTTCAGAAAGCCAAATGCTCAAATGCTTTTGAGAAGGTTATGAGGAAGTAAATACAAAGACTTAGCAATGATCTTGGATATGCTAGTCCTGCTTTCCACACTGTATTTATACGCAAGTAAGAGAAAATGCACACTCACACCTTCTTCTGTAAGTTTGTTCTTCCAGCTAATGGTTACCATCCCCTTGTATCTGTCAGCTGAGTTGAGTGACCTCTTAATTTTTTTTAAATCAAAATGAAGCAGTTTTAGATGAATAAGTATGAATAACTAAAAAAGTAGTCATGCCAGCCCAGCTCACTTTGACTGAAAGTGAAAAGGACCCTCAAAGAGAAGTCCAAGCAACTTTTGAGGTAAGGAAGTATACTCTTGCCAAAAATAGCCCTGAAGAAGCAGCAACTTTTCCAAACAATTTGGAATGATAGAATGAATGACAGAATGTATTGGGTTACAAGCAACCTCTAAAGGCCATCTAGTCCAACCCCCCTACAATAAGCAGGGACATCTCTAACTAGGTCACGTTGCTCAGAGCCCCATCAAGCCTGACTTTGAATGTCTCCAGGGATGGGGCCTCCACCACCTCTCTGGGCCACCCGTTCCAGTGCTCAACGACCCTCACATTAAAGAGCTTCTTCCTGATGTCTAACCTAAATCTACCCTTTTCTAGCTAAAACCATTACCCCTTGTCCTGTCACTACAGACCCTTGAGAACAGATCTCCCCCTGCCTTCTTATAGGCCCCCTTCAGGTACTAAAGAATTTAGCAATAGCTGCAAGAGAAAGTGTGCCTGCAGCACAACCATTTACATACAGATTACATAGGTGGTTACCAGAAGGCTTTGGGTCACTCACCAATGTACTTCACTAAAAAGGGCATGGAGAAAAGCTTCAAAGAAAACCATGTGAGAGACAGGATAAGATGCCTCTTGAAGCAATTGCCAAAGAGCTCAGCTTTAATATAGCTATCGAACTAGGTAGTTAAAAGAGAATTGTGTGGTGACATGAAAGGTGAACCAGTTTCTCTGATAGGCTTACTACAGGGAGAAACTATTAACCATTATCGGGGGACACCTAAGAAAACTTTTTTTTTTAATGTCAGGAACTAAAAGCCATTCTGCTTCTGACAAGAATGCTGCAGCTGTCTATAAATAGATATGTTTCTAGTACAGTGATTGCCTAGGATGAGCTGTGATGAAAATACAGGAACATAGCTGGAGCAGAGATGGTTGGGGTTGGTTGTCACCATCACCCCTCTCCAGGAGCACAGGGAATACACTACTTTAGCCAGAATACTAGACCCAGTGCTTGCTAATCCGCATTTAAGATGTTGCATGTGTGCTTTTCTTTCCCTGACAAGGCCCTGGTTAGACTCTTCCCAGTTGTACTGGATCTGACTAGGATGGGTTAACTTTCTTCACAGTATTCTGTATGGTGATGTGTTCTGAATTTGTGGCTACAACAGTGTTGGTAACACACTAATGTTTTGGCTATTGCTGATCAGTACTTGCAGAGCATCCAGACATTCTCTTTTTCCCATTCAGGCCCTGCTGGTAGTGAGTAGGCTGGGAATAAGAATCTGGGAGGGGACACAGTCCAGTCGGTTGACCCAAACTGGCCAAAAGGATATTCTGAACCATATAATGTCATGCTCAGCAATAAAAACTAGGACAGAGGAAGAAGGGTGGTGGTGGGTTTTGGCTTCCACGGTGGCCGCAAAGTGATTTTCATCAAATTATGGGAGAAGGTATTTCCTGGTCAAATGGGACACCTATTATCTTCCCATGTGGAAATATAGTTTGTGGATGTCATAGTGATCTGTGAGGGGACACCAAGACTACACTGAAGAGATGTTTCAAACTAGCTGAAATAAAAGAAAAATTTAAAAAAGCAGGGAAACTAGAAGAAAAATAATCTCTGCTTAGCATCTGTGAGACTGAATACTGAAAAAAAATTTCTGTGAAGAAAAGGAGGAAGAAAAATTAATAGAATCAGTTTGAGACAAGAGTGAAAAAAGGTTAAAGAGGGAAAGGGAACTAGAAAAGAGGATGAAGAGAAACTGTAAAGGAGGCTAAGAAAAAAGCAGAATTAAAACTGATGAAGATGGGAAGAGATGCAAGGTGATTAAAAACCCTGTGCTATCAGAAACAGTGCTACTGTTTAGGTACAGTCTGACAACAAGAAACACTAGTTAGACACAAAGTAATTCAAACCCATCTGAAATCAAAGATGAGTAGTAAATTACTCTTGTAAGATTGTTTTGGATAGTAAGGAATGAAAAAAAAAAAGAGTTCTCTAAAAGAGAACCCCTCCATGTTCCCTTTCTTTACCGCAGGGCCCCACTCCTTTGCTTTTGCACATTAGAGCCCTAACATCAAAGGTTGAAAAATGCTGAAATTTCATTGAAAGACCTTTATATGGTATTTCCAATCCAATTTTGCACAGCAAAGATGCTCAGAAAGTGCTAGCTCTCTCAGCCCTTATTAGTCCATTTTTAGCCCAGGAGAGTATGCATTGCATAAGAATCTGCTTAAAAGGAGACACAAATACATGCTGAAGCATTTGAAATAAGGGGGAAAGCCTTCTGATTCACTGCAACAAAAGACACAAACTATAAATGTTACTGCTAGGCTTACTGTAGAATATATACACATATATTCTTTTCTCCTCTATGGTTACTACTACTTTCCAGTGTGGTTTCAAATTACATGGTTCCTCTTTAAATTATTAATTCATTCCACTCAGCTATTGATCTCTACCTAGCAAGTGTTACCTTGTGGAAATCAATAAGATCTGTCAGTGTTGCATGTCGGTTTGGATCTACCCCCAAGAAGCTGTAGAAATCCCCCGAAGCATCAACCAGGAAGTGTTTGAACCCACTTTGCTGGCGATAAGACAACGCATAGCCCCAGATTTTCTCACTGACTCGCACCAGGAATGTTCCTTCAGATTTATTCATCAACAACTCTTCTGCCTCCTGGCGGCTGATAATACCTGGCAAGAAAAAACCCTATGGTTATGCAGATAACAGGTCTGTCAGAGTAAATCAAATGCAACAAACACAGAGCAGAAGTAAAATTAAAATGGTGTAACTTCTCAAGATCGAAGTATTTATAGGAGGAGTTAGAGCCATGGAGACAACATTTATGCTATTTTCTTCTGCAGAATAGCTGTAAGAGCTTTCACAGAGTCTAGTGGGATATGCTTTTTTAATTATCTGGTTAATAATTGCTTTTTCAAAGGAAGTGCATTAACACAACTGTCCTATCAGACCATCAAAGTCTGCACAAGTGATCATTTAGCAGACTAGCATGGTTTGGCACGGCAGCTTGAATTTGCAAACATTGCTGATACAACTGTATTGCAGTACTTCTGACTGGGTTGCCTTAAAACTGTTTTATAGGCCCTGAAGAAGTAACATAAAGCAAGTGCCAGGAGAAAAAGCATTTGTCTGCTCTTGTAAATCCATACACACACACATCCATAGATGCATGTAAATAAATTGGAACACAGAAACCATCAAAACCTGCAATTTAAGAGAGCTGCTAGCAGAGATGGGTATGTTAGATTAGTTATTCACAGGCTTGCCTTTCTAGGGAACCTTGTCACAGAGGAAAATAAAAAACAAAGATCATACTCCTTTCCTTCTGAGATCTTTCAGGCTTAATACCAGAGTCGTTGTCTCTTCTAGTTAAAAATTGCAGCCATGAGCTAAACAGAGTACCAACACAAAGAAAAGATTGAATATTTGTTGACCAAAGTGAGCTTGTCTTTACAATTCATAATGAATAATAACGCACCTTGCTCAAGGACAAGAGAAGACAAAATTAGTTGGGGCTTCTTGCAGTACATAACTGTCATCCTGTGGCCATTTTCTCTATAAGTCAACTTACCTCTCTGGTCAATCAGGGAATAAACTCTCTCCCCATATCCTGGAGGTCACCAAGCAGTTGTTTTATAGGTGAATTCATTCTGTTGCTGTATGACAAAACTTATTTGTCAGGGCAAAAGAAGGATCAAAAATTCAGATTTTCAGAGTAAGCAAGGGAAAAAGTTTTACAGGGGTATAACTTTTAAGAACTTTCCCGTTTTACTCAATCTTAATCTCTTTTTTTTTTTTTTTTTTTCTGATCCTAGGACAGGACACTGAAGTTGCTGGTACTTCTACTTGCAAACAGGGTGTAACAGATAAACCGTGTGATCAGAATTGCACGCAGCACTGAACCAGGTCCTACCATCCGTCTTGAGAGCCTGGTTCCCATTTGCCTGGTAGGCCTAGAGGACAGTAAGCTCATGCCTCATAATTATCTGTGAAATACCAGATGCTCACTTTAATCAGGAACAGATGTTGAATTAGGCTATCCTGAACGTGAACCTGGCACAAATGTCAATAAATAATGTATGTACATGTCCCAAACTTACCCTCTGGGAAGCTAAACTTTTTCAAAACAATACATGTAATATTTAATGGAACTGCTTGTCATTGTAGAATTCTACACGTGTCCTAGTGAGAGTTCCACAGAGTCCAAATACTGAAAAGCCACATTGTTTTAGTGTAATAATAATCGTAGCCCAGGGATTACCAGTTCATACAGAGAAGGGCCTACCTGAAAGACCAAAGTTTGAGATGCTCTAATTAAGCCCATAAGGCAAACTATGCCTCTGGGAGACATAGAGGGGGACTGAGGAGGTTTAGGTCCTAAAAGCAAGCACTGAGTGATGTTAGGAAAGCTAGAAAACCATCTCCTTCCTTCAGTTTTTCTCTACTTTGAGGCAACGAATTTCTTTTACAGGTTTACTTGGAGCAATAATGAACACAACAAGGACTCCATCTCAGTGGGGCTCTGAGGTCCCTACTGAAATGTCCTCAGTGGTAAGAAGAAACATCCACATATATATAGACTCTGCTGAATGAGGTACAGTTCTCTTTTCCAGAGAGTACTACATGATCTTTGCACCAAACATGCAGAACAGGCAGTAAACATGGAAACATACGCATTTGTTTAGAAACAGCATGCAACTGCTCAGCCAACAGCATCGATTGCTGCCCTTTGCAAAACTAAAAAAAAGTTTTATTGGAAGTATTCCAAAATAAATTGTTAAAAATTATTGAACTCTGTTCAAATGAAAAGATAGTACTAATATGAATCCATGTGATATGGCATATCATGTGAAGCTGTATCACTGGATCCCAACACCAGGTGCCATGTGCTAAAAATTATATTGATTCTGAAATCACCCTTTGTTAATCCAGTCTTCTTTCAAATTTCCCTAATTTAAATCTACAATGAAAGGTTTTATTAGTGATTATGATGCCTACTTCCCTGACAAATCTCAGCTAGAAAAACATGTGGATGAGCCACACTAACAAGCTCAGAGCACTCAACAATACAAGAAAGGATAAACAGTTCCATCACCAGCAAATACTACATTAATTCCAATAATCAGTATTTACATTGTAATTCTAGATTGAAACCATGCTGGTGACGTTAAGCAGTGTCAGAACTGTTATGCAGCCCTGCTAGGGAATGAGGTGCCCTAGACAATTTTGCACCTATAAAAATAGAGGCTTTGTAAAAAAAGAGAATTGGAAAAAAAGGAGGTTTGTATTATATGGTTATTCTTAGGATATTTCTAGGGTTTGAATGACCATCGCTGCCAGGCATATAATATGAAATTCATTTAGCATTGATTAGTTTAATGCTAAACAATCAGTTCACCTGCTCTCAAGTCCCACCATTGGACCTAAAACACTGCAGGCTTCCACATGATGTTATCTTCTTTGCCAGACCTTATTTTTGTTCTGGGTACTTTAAATCATTGAGAAGGTGAGAAATGCTACATTGCTCAGGGCCAAGATCTTTTTTGTTTTAATTCCCTTTTCTGCTAAAGATGGTGTAATAAATTATCAGCCAGCTGCTTTCTTTCCTTTTTTTCTCTCCTGATTCCGTTAACCACTCATGAAAAACCATCTCTCTCCATCACCTCCTCCCTCTTTCTATCTCCCAGTTATTTTTATTTATCTCTGGTTGAATTCTTCAGTAGATGGTGATTGCAGCAATGAAAGTCTCCCTCCACCCTTTAAAAAAATATTATACTGTTCTCAAGACAACTAGAAGAAGAGTGGCACTGCTCACTCCTGAGATGGCTGTAGAGAAATAGACAACATCTGTGAAACTGGAAATATCATCCAGAAAAGAAAACACTGATGCTTTGAGAGTCAATTTCCCCCTCTCTCTAATTCTTGCTAGTCTTTTTTAAAAATATAAAAGAAAAAAGGCAATCTCCACTTGGATACCGTGTCAAAAGCAGTAATCCTTTCATGTAAGCAGAACTTTGCAAATCAGGCATTTAAATAAATACCTCCCTTTATCAATCTATCACTAGTATCATTACTTTAACTCATGATGTGGCCAAATACACAATGGCATATTTGGACAGCAGTTAGCTACCCCACTGAAACTTACATCTTTTACCTGTCATATCAAATAATTCCTCTCAGAGTATACAAATTGATGTTGTCTATAACTGTAAAAGAGCAGTAGGGTTTTGATTGGGAGAGGATGAAAGGTGTAACTAACTCCTCGTGAAAGCATGAAAACCCTGTGAGCTGGTTTGAGTCTTGGCCCTCTGCCCCCCAGATTCACTGCGTGCATCTATCACATTACATGCCTCTACCTGTCCACTTTAAGCATTCTAGTTTTGCAATGCTTATACATGTTAGCATTTGGATTCTTAGCAATAGAATAACATTTTGGAAGACAGTTATTTCAAGTCATAGGACATTCATCATCAACTGACACATTTCTAATTAACTGCTTCATTTTTAAATACAGTGTGTGTAATGACAATTTGTAGATGATAGGCAAGTCTTAACATTTTTGTTGTAATTATGTTCTTTTTAATGCCACCAACCTTCCAAAAAGGAAAAAGAACATCGTAACATTTGGAGTATATTAAGCTCATGTGGGAACTGGAGAGTCCATTATGAATTTAGTGGGCACAGCTAAGAAATCTTGTTGCTGCCTTCCAAGTTTATAGCAGCCTCAATAGCAGAAAATGCTATTCTGAAATATTATGCGATGATAACTTCAGCTTCCCACTCTTCTCTCAGCATTATGCTCCATACATCCTTGAGTGAAACTCAGGAGATAAAACACATAAATATTTGCTAAGAGAATGCCATAACAAGCATGAATGCAAACTAGAAAAGCTGATAAACTGCCAACAAGGCAAGACTACGTACTAAAAGTCCAAAATTATTTTTGATTATACAGATCAAGTTACATCATGTCCATCGTTGTAATCTACCAGTGGTCTAATGTACTATGTGTAACAACAATGTCAATATAAAAAGGTAATTTGGCCTTTAATGATCAATATATTTTTATATTCATACGTGCATTTATATATGCCAAGAGGTCGACTAAGATTAGAGGTACAGCAGGTACAAGCACAGCTCAGAAGCATTCATTTACCCTCCTGCAATAGAAACTATCTGCTTAGCTGACATTTTCTCTTTTCATAATTTTTCATTAGCTTGATCTCAAACAGTGTATTATGTAAGGTTTTACTCACATAGCAAAAGCATCACAACTACTGGCAATAATAAATATTAATGATAGCATTCATGCCTAAAGTGCTTTCATGACCATCATGAAAAGCCTTCTATTTAATACAAAATTGATTCGTTGAGCAATTATGAATATTCACAGGTAATCAATGAAGAGGAAAGAGACTTATCCTGCTTGTACAACTTAAGACCTCACACCAGGGAAGTGTGAGATGTAGGTCACCAATCAAAATTAGGAGCAGGATCCAAAACACAGAGAAGGCAATACCAGTATCTCTTTTGTTTTCAATGGGATTAGATCAAACCCCATATGAATAGAAGTATTCCTGGCAATCATTACATGAATAATGCACATGCTAAAGGTCATATAGATACATTACACCCAGAGCAAGTGTAAACAATAAATAAATGAGTAAACACAAGGAATTATGAGGGATTAGCAGATAACTCCTGAATAATGTAAAATACTATATTTGTCCAATTATACAGGCAGATCTAAACAGTAATTTGAAAGATTATGATAAAATGGCTCAAGGGTTAGGAGGATCAATTTTCTAAGCACCAGCCAATCCCTTTGATTTTTTTGGAACTGAAAAACTGAGCTAGACTACTATAACTATACCATTTGGAATAACATGTTTCCCAAAGGGAAATAATAAAATATTCTATAAAACTTACAAATAAATTTCCTCTCTCTCAGACTTAATTTGAGAGTCCAAAGTTAGATTACATCTCACCTTGCAAAAAAGATGAAACCAATTTCAGAACAAATTGCTCTAAAGCCTGAAAATAAATTTGTATAGAACAGATTTTAGGGTCTCAGGTGTTTTTAATTGAGACAAAAAAGTTCTGGTTTGAGGACAGGAAAATATATCACAGGTTTTTCTGCCTATATCAGTACAATAATTAAAATCATGTAGTTGGAAGTAAAGACGCAACCTACTTGGGACTAAAATATGAATAAAGGCAATCAGTTTTGAAAGAAATATTCAGAAGAGTAAAAAAAAATTCAGATAGGATTAATCCAACTGCAGCCAGGATGGGTTCAGAAGAGCTGACAGCCTGTGTTAGCATACCAGCATTAACATAAACCACTGTCAGGAAGCGCAGGAGCCATAGATTTCAGAGCCTACAGCAAAGGAAGATACACACGAGGAACAAACACAAGCTAAGATGAAACTAAATCTGGTGAGCTAAGGTGTTGCATAAATCTGACCTCTTTTAGATCCTGTAATAAGATGGGACAGCACAGCCTTAAAACAAGTGTTCAAATGCATGATACTAGCAACTAGTTCTGGTCTAGAAGCTGAAAAATCCAGCTCCTTCAACCACTCAAAAAGATCAAAAGCATAAAAACAGGGAAGATGAAGTGATTGCTTCCCTGCAGTGCAAGAACAGAGCAGCTATAGTTTATGTTCTCAAGGAAAAGCAGTTTCTACATCAGTCAAAACAATAGTTTCCTCAGGTTGACTTTTTAAATTCTTTCCCACCGGTGCAAGTGTGTATGTGGATTCTTAAGCTGACTGAACATACTTATGGTTGTTCATTGGGAATGACACAATTAATCTACACAACTACAATGTCTATACTGAATACTTCATGCTATCCTTGAGACTACCAATGTCACATATAAAGAACACCGTTATCAGTTATCGTGGTTTATGGACGGATCTGCAACTGAAATATCCAAAGGATAATGTACCTATCTAGGCCATATCTTGTCATTTCTCTGGCATTTACAGCAAGAGTAGCATGCACAGTTAAATACATGCACCAATATTTGCAGCAATAGGATCTTACAGTGTGCCATCCTATTAAAAGAGGTTTCATCCTCTCCTTCCTTTAAGTCACAATATTTTTTTGGATAGTGCAACACAACAAATAGTGAAAGGAGAGATCAATCGTATTGTGTGAGAGAAGCAAGGGCTAAGAGATAACAATAGCACTGCCTCTGCTATTTCAGACTAGAAGCAATAAAGACTGAAAAGCAAAGCAAAGGAGTAAATCAAAGACGGCTGGTAATAGAAACAAAGCTGTTGAAGCTATTCACCATCTGCTGTTAATGCAGGATAAACTCACATGGGACTAGAACTTCAAAGGAGTTCTATTCCCATTTAGGCATCAAAATAAATGGCCAGGTTTTAAAAAACAAAACAACCAATACACCATGCACCCCCGCCACTCCCCCCCCCAAAAAAAAAACCCAAAAAAACCCAGACAAACCAACAACACCCAAAACAGCACAATGTTTGTGGTTTGGTTTTTTTAAAACCTGCCCACAAGTGTCATGGTAAGAGCCCAAGAGCCAAGGTGTGCTGAGTTCCTATTAAATGCTTTTCCTACTTACAGCTGGTGAAAATGCTGACATTTTATACTGTGTTGCAGGTTGGTAATCTGATTTAAGTCCTGGTAAATAGCACACTATCCATAAATGTTACTTAGTAAGGGGCTGCAGGCCTCTGTGCTGGTAACAGAGAAAAGATGTGCAATAGGTCACAAAAAGCAAAACCTAAAATACAAGTAAATAAACTAAAACCTTCCTGTCTGCATAGAACTGCAATGGGAGGCAAAGCTAGGATGTATTTAGAAACCAACTGGTAAAATGCACATTTGAAATACACTGAGCATGTCACAGGTTATTTGAGTACTCAGCGGTCAGTATTGGGCCAGCCTCCTCTCTGAGCTACATAGGCAAAGTGAAGTGACACTGGTTAGGGAGTCTCTGGAGAAACCTTTCTTTGTTCCACATTCATCACCTTTTCTTCTGCCCAAGCTCTGGAACAATGCATTCAGAAGCATAACTAAGATAAGAGAGAAATCTGTGCTGTTGAAAGGAGAGCAGGAGTCCATTCAGTACACATTCTTCACCATTCCTTTCTTTTGTAACCATCCTGGTACATTTAAGATATACGCAGAATCAGGCAACAACACATCAGTGAGTATCAGCTACCTCCCCAGTATGGAAAGTATGCTCTGGGCTACGTACAGACACGTATAGAAAAACAAGGCCCAGAGGGATATTGTTTTTTCTGGTGGCAAGAGATCCCTTCAGGAAAGGATGAGCCATATTGCTAATACACCATACCCTAAACAAGCTCTCTTTGAAGCATTATGTGGTGCACAGGACTATCATGAGCCTTTATACACCGGAGATATTTACCAAGAAAAAGTGTTGTATCTAAAAATATGTAGGCCTAGGTTTTTGGGTTTGCTTTGTTTTAATAAATAATAGGGATTCATCTCTCTCTTCTGTCAGGATAAAGCAGCTCTTAGAATAAAGAAAACTCAGACTTCAGAAGCTTTCTTAATTCCCTAAGGCTGAGATTCCTTAAAGCAATTAAAACCCTACTGAAATTCTGAAGGAAATGGGTGCTTACTCTCCTGGGAATCTTTGAAAATCCTATCTAAAGGAGTAATGCAGTTATAATGAGTATTTTTCTTCAGGTTTACAGAAAATCAGATGTGCTACATCCATTGTTGCCAGGGTGGCTCGCAGTTAATTCCCTATGGTATCTGCAGAAAATACACCCCTTAATTGTCTCCTTAAAGTTCATTCTATATCCAAACTATCAAATACTGTAAAAACCCTTTATTCTCACTGTCAAAATATTTACACCATATTCACTAACAAGCAGTGCAGCACATAAAAGATAGGTGTTCGTATTACTTGTCTGAATACAACAGTGGTATAATAGAGCTATAAATCTTTCTGTGAATGTCTCCTCAAAGCATACTGTTAGTTTCTTTCTTTCCTTCCTTTCAGATCAGCCTATAGAATGCATTAGCCAGGATGAAAACAAAGATTTCAAACTAACTCTTCTCTTCATACATTAATGATTGTCACTTATCAGAAGAGAAAAGGTAGCACAAAAGGCCTTTAACCTTTTATCTCATATATATATTTCTTAATTTTTTTTGTTAGGGATGGGCGCTTCTGAACTTAAAACCCTGCATTGAGCCCTTTTATTACCCCTTATTTTTTGTGAGTTTTCTCATCTAAACAGCTTCTGAAAAGGAGCTTATTTTTAAAAATTGAACAGTTAATCATTCTGTTTTTAGTGGTTTCTCAAAGTACATTCTCTGTGTGTAGTTTACCACAAATGATCAGTAAATTGACAGAAATTTAGGGGCAAGAGCTGGAAGCCTCTATGTTCTACTAAAGCCAATGGAAGATCAACAACAGGGAGGCTCCAAGCAACTATACAGGATGCCTTACATAAACAGTACAAATATTCTTGATAATGACTTTTTTTTCTGTACTGATAGAATGACTGGAAAATAAGAAAGTGTTTGTTTTTTTAAAAAAACAAACCAAACAACAATGAAACCAAAACGAAATCAGTAAATACTTCTGGGCCTATATAAACGTCCTATATACTGTTATAGATAGCTGACATTTCCTGCAAAGAGCATGGAAAAT
>JAVSBS010013702.1:0-30555 GCA_033124195.1 Coracias cyanogaster | reverse complement strand
TGCTTTTCTGGGTTGGAAGTGGTCAAAACAACACCCACAGAAATCCAAGGGCGAGAAAATCTCTGCAAAGGCCAAATAAGAAACAAACATACTTTGAGAAAGTATCAGTACACTAATCCAAATAGGGAACTTTGTTACAAATATTATTCCTGTAGGATGTGTTCACCTCCTTACAATACAGATGGGGTTGAATTTTTATTTCTATTATGTGCGAAAAAGATAGCCAACTACACAGACTCTGTAATGAACTTCTGTGATAGATGCGTGATGTGACACATGCACAGTCAATGTTAAGACCTTTTTGTACCTTCTGGAACATTAAAATTTGCTTTGTCAGCAAAACGCACAGAAATACCTCACTAGAGCAGCCTGACAGGGCTAGAAATAGTACAGTGGTGTAGTACAAAAACACTGTTGAGCAAAGAAGCCTATTTAAGCTCACATCCTGGTCCAGCAAAGAGAAACACATCTACTGTGGTACAGTAGTCACTGATAATGTGTTTTGTGTTAAAATTGAAAAGTTTGACACTTTTTTAGGAGGTTAATGGCCAGTATACAACATTCTTTCTGGACGCAGACAAAGTACTTGCACTCATTCAGTCTTGGTCTTGCAAGCAACAGAGGAAAAAGAAAGGGAAATTCTAGCTTGTGGGCATCATTTGCAAGCACTTCTTACCCTCTTCACTTGTTTACATTGCTCACCTTGTTACTTCTCATTTAAATTCTCAAATTTTGCTGAATTTGAAAATGAGAGAGAAAAATCTTCTGGTATGCAAATGAGATCTAAATCAAGTAAAAAGATGAGAAAGCTGATCTGTGAGAGGAGAGGATGAGAGTGCAAAAACCCCCCTGGGATCTATGTATGTTCTCATAACTCCATCCATCATAAGCCCTTGTTCCTCTTAAATACTCCTGAGGGCAGCATGGACATGATAAAACATGGAAGGCTGAGCTTTTACCAAACCATCTGCACAAAACAAAAATAAAGCCCGCAGTGAGATTTTTGTTTGCTTTAGATTTCTGTAAAAAGGCAAAGTAGAAGAATTAGTTAAATGTAGTCTCTTTGTAGCCCCTTCCTGGCTTTGTAAAACCCATTCTGAGGCAACAATGATAGATGACTCTTGAGGGGGAACACACAGACCAAAGACAAGAGTAGTGCATGGAATAGCTCTACTTCTAAATAGGCTTGGCTGGGATGACATTCCTGCAGAGACATGGTTTTAAAGAGCCCATTACTGGCTGACGGATAGCTGCTGAAGGAGAGTTGTGAGGTACAGTTCTGAACACACAGAAATGAAGAAAACTTTGTGAGGTTGAGGGGAATTCTTTCTTGAGTTGAAAGCTCCTTTTAAAAATAATTTAAAGAAGGATTCATATAAAAGTAGAAATTATTTGCAATTCAAAATCATCAATCACTGGACCCTGTAAATGCTGAAAGCATTAGAATCAGAACTAAGTGCAAGTTCTCTGATTTGCCATACAAGCTGTATTTGGAACTTAAAACTCTACACACCTGCTCACATAATGCATGTAAATGTTACCATTTCCCATTTCTGTAAGTAGAAGACAAGTATGAAAGATTGCAAGCATTAAAACTACGTCAGTCTGAGAGAGCATTTTTGAAAAAAACATCTCTTCAGATTTTGATCTGCTTGTCGCTTCTCCCTTTGCTCAAGTATATATATGTACATTTAACTATCAAGATTTTCTTTGAAAACCAATGCCAGAAGAAATATTTGTACTTGCAAATCAACAGGTGTTCAATCTCAACAAGAAAGACAAGTCAAGCACAAAAACCTCAACCTAGAAGGATAAACTATGCAATCCTTTAAAACAGCATACGTATTTTACTAGCTCCAAAATAAGCACTACTGACTGCAGTTTGAAATATTTTACGAAACATGTAATTCCATAAGTGCTATTTAAGTAATTAAATGCAAAAATATAAACAACATATTTTTTTAGTACCAGATTCGGTAATACACATTTTAATATATTGATGATTTTTAAGGATTAAGATGCTTCTTCCTGTCCCCAAATAATTCTGACATAAGAAAAACACAATACCCTAAATCTAATTATATATGGTTGTGCTTACAGTATCAACATATAAATTATTTTTTATGCTTCTGAATTGTGCATATATGGATGCTGAGGCAAACAGTTATTTATGTTTGCAAATGCAGACTGGATCTTTTGTATAACCAGACCCTCCTTCTAAAAACATGGCCACATTTAAAGATGTACAGAACAGAAAGCAATAATGCACATTCATTTAGAAAGCCCACTGTGGTTACCTCACCATTTGCATGCACTATCATGAATATACCGCTTCTAGAGTAAAACAGGGAATTTAATTCAGTGACCATTAAATTCTTAATGTCTAAGCTGTGACTATGACACTATACTGAATAAATGATATAATAATTCAACATAAACTGGCAGAACAGTTAAGGCCTGATTTGCTTTTGCCTCATATGTTGTGCAGTCATTTATTTTGGGGAGGTTTTGTGACCCATTATATCCATTTTTCCATCACATAATCAAGTACAGAAAATACAAAGAAATTAAAAAATCAGGCCCTTGTCCACACAAACTGGACTGAGACAACCAGCTGCCAAAAAGCTTTCTAATAATGATAATAAATTACCAAGAATTGTGATATGCTATGATTTCATATCAAAAGGAATAAATAAGACACCAACAGTAAGTCCTAGTGCAGTTTTCCTGTGTCACTACTGCCATGGCTGCAAATACCTGTGAAACATGGCCACTGGATTTACTAAATGAAGAAAAGGACCAAATTACTTAGATGACAGGAAGCTACTGGCAAATTTCATCAAGCCAAGTGAGAAGTAGCAAAATGAACAAGAAATGAATTGCACTAGATGCTGCGTGATGCAAAGATTGACTATAAATAGACAAACAAAAGCAAAGTGGAGCTATCTATATCACCACATTTTATGGGTACTCCTGCCTTTATTAGAGCATCTCCAAGAACCATGAAAAAAAAAAAAAAAACAAACAGGGGAAACCAGCACATTTGGTCATGAGCTAAATTATGAACAGACAGAAATTTTTAATAGTTAAAACTCAGATAAAATCAGCAGTGCCACTTTCTCATGCTCATCCCTAGATGAGGAGTCATTTTCAAGCATTATTTCCTTATCCACATTGCCACAAAGCTCATCAATATGTTTCATATAAAAGCAGTATAATTTTTTCATACAAAACCAAAGTATGTTTAACAATATATTCAATACATACTTAAGTTTTTCACAATTTTGGTGAATTAACATAAAGCCCAACACTTCAAATTTAGACTTAGAAACTGGATTTTTTGTCTTTATCATAGGGTTGACATATTTTATTTGGGTGCAATAAAGCAATCAAAAATATAGATTACAGCTTCAGGCAAACAGAAAATATACTCTTACCCTATTTAGAATAAAACTTTTAAAAAACAAATGAGATGTACTGAATGAAAGCACATTTTAAGAAAGAACAATGATCAGAAGAACAATGATCATGCTAGTGGTATAAAAAGGAAGACAACAGGATTTGGTTTAGATTAGCAAATGTCACTGATACTTCTATGGATCCAAATAGTTTCCTATATGATGCATCTCTGCATCGTATACTTAAATTACTTTCCATAAAGGCAATTAATTTGCAGTTCTACCTAAAACAAACAAGCTCACAATTACTACTGTGAAACAGAGAAGAAAAATTTTGACATAAGGACAATTAGATATTAAAAATCTGCTTGTATGTAAACAGAACCCCAAATTTCTCCATATACATCCATCCTTAACAAGCTCTATGCAAATGTAAAATTTCTGTGAACAAACATGGTGAATGGTGTAATATAAAATGCACAGCTGTGTGGGCAGGTTTTGTAATTCTACTGGTTAACAACAGAGAGGGGATACCTAGGCTGATCGTGGTTTTGAGCATTAGGAATGTTCAGAGCCTTCTTCAGGAATCTTCCTGCCATATTGCTAGTTTAAATGGTTTTATTTTATGCTAGTACTGATTTGTCATTTAGTACACTGGGAACGCATTATGAATACAACTTCCTTCATTTAGTGGTCTCACTGTAAAAGCATTTGTCCAATGAATGGACACTGAAATGTCTAGAAGTTAATTTAGTTACATGGTAGTAAACAAAATATCACATTATAGCCTCTGACAAGTTGCTAATTTGCTAGAGCTGCTAATGATTTCCAGTACCCTTTTCATATTGATACTGATTTGTGTTGATGTACCTATGCTATTTTAATTTGCTTTTCATTGGAGTATATGGAAGTTAGATTTTGATTCTTCATTGCCTCCAACAAGGTTCATTAAACCACTAGTTTGACCTTCAGCTCTACAAGCAACAAGATTTGACTTCCTATTCTGGAGTCCATTCTACATCAGCCCTAGAAAGGCAGCCCAAGGCTCTTCAGGTGGGTAGAGATCAGAATGGCATCATCACTAGGGTGCAGCAAGCTCCAGGTTCTCTCTTCCCATGGTACATTTCCCTGCACCTTATAACATAGCTGATGTTTGCTATATGCTCCCAACATGAAACTATTAATTTAAGGGAGAATCTAAACTACTGTTATATATTTGGGCCACAGTTTATAGCCAATTTGACACACTATCATGAATACACCAAGTAGGTATCATCTGATAATGGCAATTGTATAGCACAATTGGCTCTGCAATCACCACAATAGTTTGTGATTATAAAGTATAAAGGCTTTTCAGGAGACTTTAATGATAACATACTTGACTGCCAATTAGACAGAAGAAAAGCAGTTGAATGCATTCTCAATTTGTTTTTAAATAATAAAAAAATCCTTGGTTATTAACGAAAATACAGCCCACACTCAAAAATAACCAATCAACTCTTCTCCTTTTTACAATGAAATTAACAGATCCAAAAAGTAGGAAAACTTTGCATTTATACAAATACATACATGTGCCCATTATACTCTTCAAAAGCACATGTCTTACAGTTTACCCAGAACACCATAACTGCATAGGTGTTGAAGAAGCTGTCAAAATACATTTTACCAGAAACCTAAATGACAACTGAAATAGTAAATCAGTGTCAGCAGAGCTCACTCAATAGAAGGATAAAAACAAGTCACAGTTAACATGGGTCCTTGAAATTTTACAGCTAATGTTACAATAGATAAACATAGCAGAAAATATACTGTGTTCTTTGTTTTTCATGCTTTTTTTCATAGGTGAAGGAAAATGTTTTTGCCTCAGATATATTCAAATGCATACATTTTTAGTACATTTTAGCAGTTAAATCCAAAATCTATTTACATCTGTAAGAATCACTGAGCACAGAAGAAATCATTCTACATGTTTTTTAATCAAGTAATGATTAGAATGTTTCTTGCTAAAAGGGATACAAATTTAAATCACACTCTATCTGGAGTATTTGCCTATATTCAAATAAAAATAGCAGTTCCAGATAGATTTCTACAAAGCAGTTTGATTGTGATATTTTCTGTCAGTCCTTAAGAAACTATACTTTATCCAGCTTAAAAAAAACAAAATCTAGGGATAGTATTGAGAACTATTTTTTTTCTCACATACTTGGCTAGATTTTGGAACTTTAAGCTATCTTTGTTAATTACAGTGCTTTCTAGCTGCTTGCATCATTCTTGCATATCGATTTAGTGTACTGTTCCTCCAGGGAAAAAGTTACCTTTAATCACTCAAAGTGAACCAGATACTAAAGCACTGCTGAAAGTCAAATGAGAGTAACATTGGGATAGTAAAAACTTCACACCTAACGAACGGCAGTATAATAACCACGTGCAGCTCTTACTATGATCCAGTTCTGGACATCCTCTGGGGTTTGACCTGATTCTCAGTGAAACCACCAAAAACCAGTCAACTAAATAGTCTCATTTTTTACCAACACTGGAATTAAGGTAAGTGAGCTAGCAGCTACAGTCTAACTCAGCAGGATAATCTGAATTAAGTGTTTGAAGCCACTACTTAGCAAGCAGGAATAGTTTCAATGGAGGGACCAACTTCATCTGAGATTCTGAAAAAGTTGCATACAGAAGCAAACAGAATTTTTACTTAATTTCTAATTCTCCCCCTCTGCCCTCAGCACAGGAACATGGAGCTGCTCAAGTGAGTCCACAGGAGGGCCATAAAGATGATCAGAGGGCTGGAACACCTACCTTATGAGGACAGGCATCACGAGTTGGGGCTGTTCAGCCTAGAGGAGAGAGGCTCTGGGAAGATCTTATTGCAGCCTTCCAGCCCTTAAAGGGGGCCTACAGGAAAGATGGGGAAGGACTCTTTATCAGGGAATGTGGTGATAGGATGAGGGGTAATGGTTTTAAACTGAAAGAGGGTAGATTTAGACTAGATATTAGGAAGAAATTCTTCACTAAAACAGTTTCCCCAGAGAAGTTGTGGATGCCCCCTCCCTGGAAGTGCTCAAAGCCAGGTTGGATGGGGCTTTGAGCAACCTGGTCTAGCAGAAGGTGTCCCTGGCCATGGCAGTGGGGCTTGGAACTAGATGATCTTTAAAGTCCCCTCCAACCCAAACCATTCTATGGATACAAAGTCTGGAATTAAGAGTCGTTCATTTATGCTAAATTTCATCAATGGAACTGTTCCAGTTTACATGACAAGAGGATCTGGACATAGACAGCAAATGTGCAGAATCATTTGTTGCTACCACCATCTTAGCTCTCAAAGCTACCCTGTAAACGGTAGCATGGTTAAGAGAGAAAGGAGGAGAGGGAGCTCTGTCCCTCTGACTAATCAGCTACTACTTTCTTTATCAAAATACCTATAAATGTTTGCAGTGCACTTCAAGTACAAAAGATTCTTTTTGTCAAGGACACTGGAATGAATTTACAATTGCCACATGCACTCATGAAAGATCCATGCTGTGTTTAATTGTGAGAAGGAGTGGTAACAGCAGTAGCAAAATGTTCCACAGAATTATACATAATTTGGATCTGAGTCCTCTCTTTCATGGATTAAGAACTATTGTGTATTATAATACGGATGCTAATCTTGGCTATAGAGGTAGGGTATGATCCAGTCAGAGGCAATGCTAATCAGCATGCTAATCTCCATAGCTCTTCTGGAGTTTTACCTCTTAAGAAAATTCATAAGTTTGTGATTTGACAGTCCTATTCACTGAAAGGCTAGGAGAAGAAGGAAGAAACCTTTCTGAAATTCAGGAGGGAAGAAAGGGAGCTGTCATTCCCCTAACTTTTGCAGGGGAAGGGCAAGTTTTTGTTTCTCACACTCCATCTCATTCTGCCTCCATACCAGCATCACGTGGTAAAGTTGCACACACAGCTTCGTTGCCTACAGAGTTGCAGAAATCTCCTCCCTTTGTTTTTGTATCATCTCCTACTGTTTATCTTCTGTGGTGAGAGCAGTTTAAGTGTCACAATCTGCTCATAACTGGGTGAACTGGAGTTAAGCTAAATCAGCAACATAATTTTGCACAGCCGTACTCTTTCTCCTCTGCATGACTACACACGATACCTACTGATACCCTGTTTGAGAGAGTTGTGTTTGTTTAGCAGGAAAATAGAATTATTTCAAAGGAGCTGCCAAACTAATAACTTGTAATCTTTTGCCTTGAGGCTGGATCAATAGAACTGTGGTTTCAACACTTTGAGTAGCAAGACAGAACAACCAGTAAGGCCATCTGCTGGGAAACCAGTAAAATTTTCTGACCTTGGGTCTGCAAGCACAGCAGATACAGATACAGCATGTAAAGATACACAGGATGAGCTGAATGTCTTGTGCTGGTAGTAAGTGATATCTAAGTGCACCTTGTGCATGGATAAACTGACCAATTAACACATGTGCAATTGAAACTGAAAGGAGGAAGCATGATCTAGCATGTCAGGAACAGACGACGGTCTATGTAAAAGCATACAGCTCAATTTCAGGCTGCTGGACAGATGAACAAGGCCTTCTGCATTCATTTTGGTTACCAGAAACAGTCATCATACTTTTTTCCAGTCTTAGCATAAACAATCTCTGTAGATGTCAGGGCTTTTTACTTGAATCTGATGTTCCTCAGATACTGTCTCCTTAGAGACAGAACTGTAATGTAAAATTACAGGTAAATACATTAAGCTACCACAATGGCTTACTAAAAATCATAATTGCTCACTATGCCATGCTGTAATAGCACATGGAGATGAAACTCTTAAAGCGTTTTAAATAAAGGGGGCAAGAAGTCTTCAGAATGTAAAGCAGTTTGATTTTCAATCGCAAAATATTTTTTCATTAAAAGATTGAAGCAAACTATGAAAAAGCTGGTGTGTATTCTTCACGACTGCAAAGAATTGTCTGGCACAAACTTGAAAAGGACCTTTTTTTAAAAAAATCTTTGGCTAGCAGTACACTGTATGGGCACTGCTCCTGACCTGTTTGTATCCATGAAACCATTAACACTTCATCAAACTTGTTTCCCCTTTGTGGTCACATGCTCTTTATGATCTCTGATTTTTAGCGTCTACAATACCTGTTCAGAAAAATTGCTGCCTTCTATCTTTAGAACATGCTTAATCTTTAGAATATAGCTTCCAGTTAATAAGCAGTCAAGAAGGACAATGTATTGTAAAAGAATAAGAAAGCTCATTTCACATTAGCAATTAGCCTATTTACATTAATTATTCAATTGCCTCATTCTACAATTTCCCTGCTGTTCTTTTGTGCTTCCTTTCTCCTTGCAGCATGTTACAGCTCACATTACCTCACTTTGATACTTTGCTTTCTTCCAAGGGGAGCCATGAGTCTAAAACATTTATTTTGTTTGCTAATAACCTGCCTGCTAGACACTTTGGAACTGTAATGGCACTAGAAAAACAATTCCAAAGCCTTCAAAAGAACTGACAGACTGAAACAATCATTATGACCTAAGTGGAATGACTTAGTATATATGAAGGATTATCTTATTTCTCAGAAAAGAGCAAAACATCTCTCATTTCTTATGGAAGAAGCTGAGAACTGAATTAGAGATGACAAACTATCTGCGTTTTGTCATATGTTATGGGTTTGACTTGAGATACTCATAATCAAATATCAGGATCTAAACACAACTCCAAATACTGTACTATCGTTGAAAAATACTATCAGAACATCCAGTAGAAGTTTGATAGGAATATGTTCTGGAAATATAAAAAAATAGGGCTCCATCTCAGAGCAAGTAAACAGATGATCATGGCTCTTGATGATCAAGTATGTGTAAATCCAACCATAGGGACAATATATAAAACTGCAAGGACCAACTGGTTCATGTATGATTCTCCAGTAAAACCTGTATGTGTAAGTTATAAACATTACTGCTTTATCATTATTTCAAAGTAAAGTAAAATGGCAGTATTATTACTATTTAAAGGCCATGGTGCAAAATGAGAGTGAGCCTATCATCAGATCTTCTTCAAATGCTAGACACAGGTTTACCAGCCTGACTTGTCTCATTCAGTGTTTCATATAACGCAACAGAGAGTTCTCATCCATCCTGTAAACCATTGTGGTACAGACATCATTCATCTCTCTGCATTCAGCAGTGATGAAAACCACAGGATGAAGCAGCCTTGGAAACTAACGTGCTCTGTTTAACCACAGACTAGGGACAACAGGGGTGATGGCAGAGCACGCCTCCTCACTCAAGCCTAAGGATGTGCCTCAAACCCATTTTCTAATGTAGGGTTATGTGATGAGAGTGTAATTTGCTGTCCGAACGTGTTCCATATCTGTTCTTCCTGCCAAGATTCCCAGCAAAGGTAACATTCATTCCCAACAATGTTTTTTTGAGAAATCTACACAGATTAGGTGTTTAATACTAAATAACTGCAGCATTGCTCATTTTACACAGAATCAACAAGGTGGCAGTAACTACCAGCCTGTGTTGACCTGGGTGTATCCCTGAAGCAGTTACAAGCCACAAAGTCTGCAGATACTCCAACTGCTGATCACAACTGTGTCAGCCCTCTCTCCTTGAGAACAGGCTGGCAGAGTGGAAAACAGAGAACTCTACCTTTTTGATAGAGTAAGACATAGTCTTTTCTAAATCTATCATCTGAAAGTCTTTTTAAATCTTTCCTAGACAATTATTCAAAATAAACTTTGATATTCTGTAACTCTTTTTTAATCTCACACTTTCCTTCTGCATTTACTTGCATAAATTAGAAACTCAGAGCTGTCCTGCAAATGTGTGCAAGATAACAGGTACATTGTAATTGATTTTTGGGTTTTTTTTAGCTAGTTTTATCATTTGAGTCAGGAATTCTCTGATTCCATTCCAGATATTTTCCCAGTTACAGGATGTTTTATATACCAAGCTTCGCACAGAGCTATTTTTGCATATTTCAAGGCCTGTGAAAGGCAATGGAAAAGCTCTCAATGGATTCAGGAGACTTTTAACAAGATCTTCTATCTTTTTCCCAAGTAGTCCATCAACAACAATTCTAGAAGAGGAAAATAAAAAGTAATTTCAGACTGCGTTTTACTTAAGCAGAGAATCTATCTGTGCAATTTCTCAAATAGAAGTAAAAGCTAGATAATGATAAAGAAGTGAATTAGAAAATAGATTGTTGAATATCAAGAAGGCTGTGCTTCTGCTGGATTTACAACACTTGCTCTACATATTCCTAACATGCATTTATTGAATGATTGGAAGGTTCTTCTTCAAGAGCAGAAGAACTGCTTTTATGTACAAAGCAGCAAACTGTATTCACTATTAGATCTATTATTCAAACCAAACAATTGCCAATTCTGTGTCCCTTAGAAAATATTACAATACAAACTACATTTTATAAAATATATTTCCCACAGTTTAGCTATACCAATATGCCCAGTGTTGCTGCTGCTGTTTAAGGACTCAAAATTAGTAGGCTTTCAAAAATATTATGTCTTGAATCCTTTACTGAGAGCATCTGATTTGCAGAACCATTGTCACTATTTAGATCTACTAGATCTTCCTCTTGAAAATAAGTTTCTTCCTGAAAAACAATATTAGTCATCTGAAATTAAACCTTGATCTATGAACGTTTGCAACATGATCCTGGTAAACTGAAAATTGTCTTCCCTGGCTACTCTGACCTCAGGAATTACTCAGCCTCTGCTTCTCTCAGCATTTCTCAATCCATCCTTCAATTTGCTTCAGCTTCTTCACAGCTTGCCACTCCCTTAGCCAGTGACTGCACTGCCACCCTGACTTCCCTTGATAAAATAGTTCTCCACAATAGGAATCATCCTACTGCAATTACCTTTTAAAAGGTACAGCCTTTAGGGCAACTACCTCATGTTTCCAGATCTGTGATATCAGGCTCTGAACTTTCCTTTCAACCTGAAGGCTAGTAGAGATCTGATAGTGGGACAGTAGATGCTTAGCAAACATGCATACAGCCACCTCACAGACAGGCTTCAAATTAATTCCTCATTTTGTCATACTGTATTATACTCACTATACACTTGAGAGATGCCTTCTCCTGAGAGATACCTTTTACATCATGGATAAATAAAATCAACCATCACTGGTCTCAGCTAAAGCTACAAACAGCAACACTCTCCTACTTTATGAATGGAAAATACTCAAATGCAGAACACAATAGCAGAGAGCAAAAAGTCTAACATCTGAAGTTAAAAAAAATACCAAAAATAGCAGCTGATAAACCAGTGGGAATGGAAAAAAAACAACAACAAAAACGCTGAAACAGATTTCAAGCAAAGGAGAAAGGTTAAAGGACAAGGGAAAGACAGCAATATTGTTTCAGCCATGAGGATCCTTTTGTTAAATACTTAGCGAAGGAAGAGGCCTCTATTTTTCTTGCCATATGGGATTCTATTCCCAGTGTCTTTTGCCTGTGTCTATCATAGACATTTGCTTTGTATGTGACAGTTTGGGAAAACTCTTCAAGGTATAGGGAAGTCTGCTAACTTTCCCTTTACTTGGGATGGGTCGCACAGAGGTTTCAAAAGAAAACTCCAGTTCAAAGTTAAACTTGGCAAAACAAGGAGCATGTCTCCCTTTCTAGCCCTTTTGAGAGACAGATCTCCCATCCTAAACACCGAATCACATCATGGCTTTCAAAGTGTACCAGCAACTGAGATCTTGGCAAAGCATCTTCTAAATTCAGATCTACAAAAAAGTTTCATACACCTTGACACAACATTAGGATGTCCTTGCAAGTTAGATTCATCTGCCTATATTCATCAATTAGCAGGTAAGAAATCAGAATAATATTCGATTTTTAGTTATTAAAATGATGAGAATTTACCTTTAGAAAAAAATTGAAGGCATAATCCTTTTCACTCAAACCTAAGGCAACTGTTAAATAATACAAAGGAAACAGCTGGGGTTTGTATGACAGACAGAGACACCAATCACCTTATATACCAAGACAGTTTCAGTGACACCTTAATCAATTGTTCTGATTCTCCTTTATTTTAGCAGTTTCAGAAGTGAGCATCATTGCACTGTGGCCACTAAGTGAGCATAAGCCACTTAAAAAACAGCGTTCATTGCTTCCCAATCCAGATGAAGTAAAGATCATGTAATTTTATTGTTTCTAAAGGGATTAAAGATGGTTTTAAGTTATAAATAATATTTTAAATTAGTATTTTATTCTTTAAAAACTTTTAAAAAAAATCTCAAATTGAAGGGTTAAATGATCTAGTTTTTGTCAAGGATCCATTACTTAAACATCGCAAAAATAATAGAATTTACATCCAAAATTCAGCTGAGCATTATGGTTTTTATCTTTAACATGTTAATTTTTTTAATCAGGAAAACAGTAAAGCCTATGCAAAATGAGCTAAAGACATGTTAGTGGAGTTCAGATAACTGACGATAATTTCAAGACAAATAGAGATATGGATGAAGTTGAAGCTCACACTCATTTAAGAGGTAACTTTTTGTGAATAAGGACGGAAAGGCTCAGATTTGAAAATACTTTCTTTACTACAGATTTTACCACTGTACTTCAAATAGAACATTTTGTAGTGATTCTTCAAATGAAGACAAAAGGAAAACTTCAGGTATATTATGTATGCCATATGTTACCCTGTTTCTTATACTATGAAAATACCCTAGAAAATACCTGTTTTAAAACAGAATCCAGATCAGTTTGATGACTTAACATGGAAAATTTGCCAAATATGAGAGTAAAGACATTTTTCCATTATTATTTGGAGTTCCTTATTTTAGCCAAACACATCTGTCTCAAACCTTCATCTCTGCACAATTAGAAAACATCATATGTCCTGAAGACAGTGAATCAGCTAACGCTTAACTTCAGCTAAAAAGCTGAACAACCTAAGGTAAGCAAAGGCCTATTTACCTCAGCAAAACCATGTAATCCTGTAACAAGCTAACAATTACTTTTTCAGTACTGCTGTAATAGATCTCTTAGTGCATTGCATTCAAAAATCCCATAATGAGAGGCAGAATATTATTCTCCCATTTTATGGTCCAAAACCGGGATATAAGAAAATTATACCTGTTTTGAGAGATGCCTGAGGTTTTAAGAACCTGTCATCATAATACCAGACAACATTAAATACTAGGCAGCCGTTCATTCCACAGAAACATCCACCCACCCACACAATGGTTGTGTTATTGGCCCATTGGCTCAAGCGGTGAGCCATACAAGTCAGATATGTTCTGCTGTAGTTCTGTTGATACACCAAAAACATGCATGCATGTCCTGGTTCCCTGAACATGATACAAAACACCACCACACAGAAGATCCTAAATATTGCTATACAACAGAAGTCACAATCTTTATTTCAATAAAAAAAAAAAAAGAAAGAATAACGACTTTTTGCTAGATCAAAGTTTTTTTGGTTGCCTTCCTCTCCTCACCTCCCCCCCCACCCCACCCCGAAAAAAAAAAAAAAAAAATTGGAGGCCAATTCAAGGAAGAGGGTTGAGTTTTTTCTGGAAAAAAGAAGTTAAAGTATGTCAATACCTCCAAATATTTTGCTCTAGTTTTTTTGTTTGTTTTTCCTCAGTGTTTGTCTACATTACAAAATGTAACATAGACACTACACAACACTACCAAACATTGGCTGCTGCATCTGTAACAACCTGATGTTTAGCTTCCACCACTCCAGAAGAGTTACAAGACAGCTGAGTAACAACACTTCAGGATTATGATGGATCTGACCAGAGCTGCAGAAGCTAAAGCAGCCTCCTTGCAAGGCAGGAGGACAAATGACATACTTTGCACACTTTTATACATGTCATTGGACAGTCACAGTTTCTTAAGATATGAACAGCATGATCTGAGAAACTAAAGAAAGATCATGAATTCCTCAGTTCTTGAAGAGTTTAACAGACTAATCCCAAAGCCACTGAAGTCAGCAGAAACACTGCACAGGTATTAGCTCATGCTCAAATGCCTTCTTAAGGCGTGAATTATGTTCATAACTACTCATGTCAATTTACAAGGATGTGAACTTCCCACAAACAAGGAAAACATTTACCACTGGACCACACAGAAAGATCATGGTTGAAAATATGAAATGTCCACAGATGAAATTTTAATCAGTTTGTCTCTCAGAAAGAAACCACACCAAATGTCTTTTGTAAGAAAACAAAAAACCCTGTCTGCATCATTGTTCATTAAAAATGGCAGTATGTAGCATTTACAAGCTATTTATGACTGACTTCAGTGTCTCTGACTAATTAAGCCAATGAAAATAGCATCTTGCTGATGTCTTAATACATGAGGATTTGTGTATCAGAAATCTGAGATACAAGAAACACTAAACTTGTTTAGAAATCTTCCTTGCCTGGTAGAGTTTAGAACACCCACACATCTTCATCTTATGCTTAGAGAATCATGAAAATAGGATCAGGGTCAGCTTAGTGCTCTGAACAAAGAAATATCAGACTCACTAAAAGTAGCAATGAAAAAATATTGAGATACAACTTTAAAATCTTTCCAATTATATCAGCCATTAAGCCATAATGAAAAAAAGAAAGATTTTAAAATCTTTCTTGTTGCTAATACTTATGAAAATAAGATGTCTTACCTGTGGAATTTGGTATCAAACTTTCAGCTGCAGAGCAAATGCTATACAGAGCAAATGCCTCAGAGCTGCGAGGAACTCCAGCAGATATGACAGCAAATTATGGATCTGAACAGGATCAGTTTTCAGTTTTTCCTATCTTATGAAAACTGCTTAAAAATTATACACTTTCCAAGCCTTTCTGAGAAAAGTCAAGATCTTTCAATAATTATTTGCAAAAGCAAGCAAGCAAGCCAGCAAAAAAAGCTACCCTGGTTTAGAAAGTACAACAGAGATGAAACAGACATGAGTTCAAGTCCTTGCAAATCAAGTAAAGCAAAAACTTGAACGTTGGTCATCCACATACTATATCGCTATGGTATTTGCCAGTTTATTTTGCCATCCTCCTTACCCTATTTTGGTCTCATTTCTCCTGCTGGCTTGCTATTTTACAACAAGTGTATATCAGCCAAAATTTCATTTTTTTCCTGAAAAAACAACTTTGGTGATGAGTCATCAATTAATCTACTTAATTAGAAAAAAGGGGAAAAAACAAACAGGAAAATCATATACTAGTAATAGGAATGATGCAAAAATCTTGTTTTAACGAGCACTAGTTTTCACAATGTCAGTAGACGTTCTTTTTTGTGATGAAAGCTGGCAAGATTTATCTCCTGACCATACGCTTACAGCTCTATTATACAGGAAATGAAGAATCAGTGTATTACCATGAAACCACTGAGCAATTCTGTCGCTGTTCCTCTCAAATCCAGCACGTCGAGGGATCTGTTCTTCTTTGAACCAACGAATGATGACATCTCGGGAAAAAGGTCTAGAAGGACGCTCCCAGATGTTACTGCATTGAAAGGGCAAGTAATTACACAAAAGAGTCATACAGAGAATTAGCAGTGTATGAAAGCAAAAGTCAATATAAATATTAATCTATTTTTTATATATTTTTACAAAACACAGATACAAATGATCAGTATAACTGCTGTTCAGCGTATCTCACTGAAGGATTTTATCCTTTTTCAAATTTGTTAAAATCACTCTGAGTTTTTATGGAAAACAGAATATTTTTATTTTACATTTGCAATGGAACCTTGAACATTTTCTTAAGCACAGAACTTAAATTGAAAAGCAATTTACCATAAAAGGTGCAATGGACATTTCAGTCAGCTTTCCTTTTCCACCTCATTTTTATTCCAATGTATATATTGACAAACAAGGTTTATTTTTTTGCTTGGTGTATACTACTTTTCACTGGCACAAAATTCTAAATCACAGTCAGCTATAATTGGTGGTGTATCCAAACCATTGAGCACAACAGGGGAACATTTTGTTTAAACTCTTATATTCCCTTTGCATTCCCTACTTGCCAGTCTCCCTTACAGTTTCTGCTACTTCCTATGCATTTAAATTATTTTAGCTAGTAAGAGGCAAATCAGGTAAAATATGTGGAAAACCCATTGAGATACTTCACATAAGGACTAAGGTATATTATCTCAAGTGAAAGTATGACTGCATTCCAGTTAAGCATACAATCTCATTTACCCTGATAACAATAGTAAAAAGGAGGTTTTACAATGGATTTCTGTATAGCTTGAAATCCCATGGGATTCTGGGTGCTCAAACTGTTGTCATAAATTATCAAATCTTCATCACCGTTCTTCAGATAAATTGGGTGAAGGCTAGTGTGGGTACGTCTGCTTGTACTGCAACACTTCCATTTGGTGAGACAAACACTTCCCAGTGCCCAGTGCAGTAGCTGGTTACATACTTCTAGCTTTCCTACTCCACCCGCCATGGAGCTGCCAGTTGATGTTGTATATTTGTAAACAACATAATGGTGAACTATTACTCAAAGTAGAATATCAGCTCAAAAATCACCAACAGTGTTAAACTAATTTGCAAGATAATCAAGAACCCTCAAAACCAATCAATGTTCTGCAATTCACGACAGCAAGGTGCTCTTTAGAAAGGAGTAAAAGCTTGATGATATGCAGCTGAGTCCTTTCAGCTTGTCTAACTGTTACTAAAATTAGCGATTGATTCTGTTGATATCAAAGTGATGAAGCCCACAGTGAGTGGAATAGTTATTGCTAAATTACACAAACACCTGTGAGTAGATCTGACCAATATTCATCATAGAATTTGAAGATACAACCATGACTGAGGGGAGAAAGTGAGAATTCAGTTATAGACACACATTAAAAAAAAAAAACCCAACTATAAATGTGTCTCTTATTTCTGTTTTTTTAATATTTTATAAAAATCAGCAAGAAGCCCTTTAAATCCTAGGGCCCTACTATTCATTCTCATTTCTTAACTCACTACTCAGTTTAGTTTTGAAAAAATTGTCAAATCCATAATTATTTCTGCCCTGGGCCAAATCTCAAAATTACCGTGTTCATTGCTATACAGGTACTATGGTTGAGCTTGTCCAGTAGGGGCAGGAAGAAGGAAATGCAATCACAAAATTGTAAAAACCCAACAAAACCAACACAGCAGGCAAAAGGATAAAAGTGAATAAGCAGAACAAATAGTTTCATTGGGAAGCGAACATTTAGCAAAATAAGAAAGATGGTAAGAAAAAAAAATGGAAGCTTTCTAAACTATGTAGAAATTATAAAGAAAGAGATCTCAGCTAAAAAGAATGCTATTTTCATGTCACTTTTAAAAGAAAAGGCAAGGCAAAAACTACAGGACCTATGCTTCATGCCAAAAAACTTACGAGACGTAACAGTGCACCCACATTCCCTGAGGTAAAAAAAAAAAAACCAAACACAAAAAAACCAAACTGTCTCACACTACAGTGGCGATTAACGACATACTGTGCATCTCCTCCTTGACCTCAGGTCATTGGCAAAGTAAAATTTTAGGTACACATCTGCTCCTGCTTTACCATACCAGTGTTAGGTGTAAGAAGCTGAATTATGTACATTTATGTATATTCACTATTAAAGCACATGTTTAAAGTACTTTTCTTTTTTTGATACCTTCACAATCAAGTAATGGACGGACGAAGAGGAGCCTTAAGATAAAGAAAAAAAAAATGCTGCCTTTTTTTGTTGTACAGGCATAGCTTAGAAACAGATAAATAGTTTTGAACATGAGCTGGATAATGATTAGAATATTTTTCAGCTTTTTTTTCAAGCCCTTTTTTAAAAGGATCACATCTAGCAGCACCAAATTCTACAGCAAATAACCTCACCATAGAAGCTCAGAACTTCAGGTCAAAGTTATGGACCGTCTTTTTAAAAATCTGCCACTTTAACTAGTGTTTTTATTACTTTGATTTGAAGAAGATTCTAAATTGTTTGAAAAAACTAATGAGAGAATTCCTTTGACAAGTTTATTTGATGGTCACTGTAAAGATCTTACTCTCTCTGAGAGTGAAATTCTGATTCCTCTGCAAACTGGGAGTTACGGCTGCTGTTACTGGAAAGTTTCTGCGTCTCAGCACAATAAAGAACTTGTCAGAGCAGAACACATTTCTAAACAATGGGGGACTGATTCCCTCTGGTGCTACACTGACTGGTAAAGAAAAACAATGTAATGGGATTTTTTTCCTTTCTGACCCTCAGCTGTGGTTGTTGGGATTTAAATTTTATTTTTAGCATTTAATGCCTCCATCCTGCCACTGCTCACATTGCCTTTATCACCACATGAAGCCAAATTAAAGGTGTAAGAAATAACCAGGGAAAGAGTAGAGTAACTAGTCAACTTTCCAGCACCCATCTGCCAGTTTGGATTCTTGTCCTCCTCTGCAATTCATGGCATTCCCTAAATAGTCAGATTAAAGATTAATAAACACGAAAGACACTTGACACTGCCTCAAAAAAACCTTTAAATGCCCTGAAACTTAGCAGTATCACAGCTCTCTGCAAAACATTTCAAAGATCTGCTAAACAGCAGGCAGTTTTATGCTTGAGGCTTAAGATGTGCCTAAGAATTGCTCCATCACTGGATGTGTTCAAGGCTAGGTTGGATGGGGCTTTGAGCAACCTGGTCTAGTGGGAGGTTTCCCCGCCCATGGCATGGGGGTTGGAACGAAATGATCTTTAAGGTACCTTCCCACTCAAAACATTCTATGATTCTATGAATTTCTCCATTTGACTTCTCCATATCACAGCCTTGCATACTAATCTCATACTTTTGAAAGACCCATCTCTGGGTGAAAAGTAAATAGTATTTAGTTTACAATAAGTATTCAATCTGTTTTCATTTTTCTTTAAACATTTTCTTTTGGGCATAGTGAAAGAGCAAGACAGAGTTTCCAGGAACTGAAGAAGAGTTTGTTGAGATGGTGGGGGATTCAAGAGGGAGCAATTCAACAGAACAATACTTCAAAGTCACTTCTGTACAAACCAACCTGGATGCTGGAGAGAGAGACAGCAAAGGGCTTGCACCGTTGTTGTTCAGTTTTATCTCCTGGTCATTATTCAGGCTTGTCCCCTGGAACAAATTGCTCAGGCCAGCCACTCTTCCCTTCTGGATGGCACGCAAGGATTGTCGTCGGTATTCATCCCGGGCCCTGCGTGCTTTGTGGCTCCTTTCCTCATCTGCAGCTTTGGATCGGCGCACTGAATGGAACAAATAGGAAGGGTGGGGAGGAGAGACTTTATATATGCAAACTGCCAGGTACCCCTTTCCCTGTACAACAACTTACTACCTTTATGCCTTATATGACCTGATTTTAAGAACGTTCAAATTACAATGCACTATCCAAAAGATAGCTAACTGGATAATTTCCCTGATGCTTCAAATACAGGGCCACCACTAGAAGAAGCATGCCAGACTTGAGCTATCAACAATCTGATCACTACTGGCAATAACTGAGCCTCTACATCCTGTGATTACATCTGACACTTGCTTTGACTGTGATAAGAGAAATTCTTCTTTTGGACATCTTTTCCACTGGCAGTGCACCAAGTTTTATGTTTCAAGAAAGAATGTTCACTGCTGCTTAAAACTGAGTCTGTGTTTAACAGAATTCTTTGCAACTATGCAACTAGAATTGCAGGAGCAATTATAAAAATTACACGTTTACAATTATAAAAACTAACATGTAGGTTGCACATTTTGCTGGTGATGTTGCTTTCTTTCTGAAAGGCATATGCTATCTTTGTTACAGTACTTAAAATCACAGAAGTGTCCGTCTTGAAAACAGCCATCTAAAAATGGTTTCAGTAACAATAGAGAAATTAGTAGCCGTTGTAAAGGGCATGCTGATGCTATGGATGAGAGAGACTTGAGTCTCTGAAATTGCATATAAAGAACCAGAATCTGTACTGGAAGATTTAATACACACCTGTCAATGTCACTGACCAGGGAGTCACGTACTTTCATAACCTGAAATGAGGCTGATGCTCTGGCCATTGCAGGTCAGGCATCTTTCACTAAAGCTTCTTCATTTTAAAACTAACATACTAAAAATCCTGTCTTCAAAAGGGTATAACTTAAATGCACCAAGAATTCTACTGCAAATACTCATCATTTATCAGCTCCTTTCTCATGCCTCAAGCCCCATTTTGATGATTTTTTTTGAGACACAAATAAATTCAGGCAGGCAAATTATTTCAGTGCAAAAACAAACCTTTAACATCCAGTGAAGCAAATAATAAAGAAGCAAGCTATTGCCTCCAGTAGCAATTATCAGTCCTGCTGTGGCTATCCTGGCTTAGATCATACCCAATTCATAAAGTGCACACACAATTTCTTCATCTACTGTGATTGTACCTGTGACTAGGAACTCATGATATAATACCAGACAGCTGCATTTCATTAGGCTCTTTGCATGCCTCTGGTTTATGCTCCTAACTTAAAGTAAGCAGAAGTATAAATAGATTTGTCCAAACTATGAAAAGGTTTAATGGAATCAATAAATAAAAGCGCTTAGAGCCAAATGAAATGAAATAAAACCCTCTGGGCAAATGAGAGAAAGAGAAAAGGCTTTCTAGCCTGAAGTTATATAATATTATCATATATATAAAGATATACAGGACTGAAAGCTCATCAAGATAGCATAAAAAAAATATCATAGATGCTTCATATGAATACAAGTGGCAAGACTATTCAGGATTCACATAACTACATACCCTGTAGTTTTAGCAGAACACAGTAACAAGTAACTGTACAGCACAGAAAACATGAGTAACAGGTTTCAATGTTTATCTTACAGGTCATTATTTTAAAGGGTAGATAACGTAATCTAAATATGCTACTTCAATGGCTCAAGTATATTAGTAACAAAAATTCTGTGATTTATCCTTTGTAAAGCCACTCAGTAATATCTGCTTTAAATGTGGACTTTCTGTTTGCAACATCATGAGAGATGGCAAAAAAAGATGAGTGCAATGCAGCTTGGTAAGACATTTAGAAACCAGTCATTGTTTGTCACAATCACAGTATACCGATCGTGGGCAGACTGCCCGGAGCTTTCTGGGATTCTTTTCCACTGATGTACAGGCTGCCTGGTAATTAAAAAGGCAAGGTATCTTCATACCCCACTTTCCTCAGCTATAGACACTCTCCTCAACAGACATTGCTACGGTATTTTTGCTAGCTAATAAATCTATACTATCAGAAGCTAGTGACCTGGACTACATTTTTCCAAACTATCAAATCTTAACATTTCTTATCACAAAGCAATGGGGAGAGGTAGCATAGTTTGCAACGTTAAATATCAACATTCAGAAATCTTTTTGAAAGTATGTATGACATGCAGCCTCCTGTGTCCATACATACATGTTTGTTTACATATATGTATATATCCACATATGTGTACGTGTCAGTATATGTCAGGATACCTGTGGCTGCATGCCATAGGTATATAAACGTATGCATACAGATTTTATATATATATATTTTATATATATACACACACACACACACAAACACACACACAGAGGTATCTCTTTCACGTTATGAAGCATTTTAATTGAAATTTCCCAACTGAAGAATCTGAAGAACTGTATCATTGACCATAGGATGCACAGGGTCTCTTAATGCACTTTTTTCTCATTACTCGAGTCCTGATTTTCTCCTTATCCCATCCCTTATAGTTATTTCTAGAAAACTCTCTTTCCTCTATCTTTAGAAGTTGTCTAGTACAGCTCATTCTGTGAATCTGTGTTGCTGTTTTATCCCAAGTTTCTTTTAAAACTCTCTGACTGGTCAAAGGACTTTGTGTCAGGTAAACAATCAAAAACACTGGCATCAATAACTGGTTTTGGTAGCTGGAAATAGTATTGTGGATAAACATTCATCCAGCCATTGCAGTCCTCCCATACTGACATCTCCCATAAATTTCTCTATCTTGAGAAAGCCGCTCAAAGACTGAAGGCAAATGTGGACATAGTTCTATAGCAGGTTTTTCTTACAATAGAATTTAGTGAATATTCATATTTCTCTCTGACTCTGAACCATGTCACTAGAAATAAGAACTCTATGTCCAGATCAAGTCTAGCACAAATATTCTAAGACTGAAGAATGCACAAATTCTACATTATATTTCAGGACACGTCATAGCCTTCCTTATAAAAAGAAAGCAAAAGTAGTTAAGAAATTCTAGTACTGTCTTAAGTAGGAACAGATTACTTGACTGGCTGTCCTTTTACAGTAAATGTACTTCTGGCATGACCCCTGTGCAAAGCATTAAACTCAATAATCAATGTTTTCAGTAGGGAGATTAGATATTTGAATGGTGCCTTCCATTCTTAAAATCTCTGCATCATCACCATAGGTCCATATAACTAGCATAAAGAATCACTACAAATAATAATTTACATTTTCTTCATCTTCCTTTTATCTTACAGAATAATGTCAGGACTAACAAGACTGGGAAATGAGGAATTTCCTGCTTACAGGAAATCCACAGTTCAGCCAAGTGCCGTAAGTCTATCTCCGCTACCAGTTTTCTCTCTAGATGCTGGTGATACCAAATGACAGGTACATCCTCCTTTAGCCCTCATAAAATTAAGCACATTTCTGCCCTGATGGCACTGTAGCTTGTGTAGAAACGCCTGAGCTGCTTATATAGGTTAGGTGCCAATATGATTGTAGCTGCAACAGAGCAGGCCAAAAGCAGGTTACCAAACCCTCTGGGAAAACTGGTAAAAATATCCAGACCAAGGTCTATGCTGCTATGATTATATGGTTATCATTATCAGAAAGAAATAGTTTAAGCCAGCTCTGACATATCTACATGACCTGCAGTGTGAACATATTCTAATAACAAAGAAGAAACAATAAAGCTTGTGTATTCAACAGCTCTTATGATCCTATAGGTCTCAATCTCAGTTTGCCTTGTTTTCCTTGAAGAGTTTATGAGAATCTATTATTCCTCTGTGCTAACCTAAGTTGTCTTTTGAGGGGAAATGCCTTTTATATTTTCACTTAGGATTAGGAAATTCCTTTTAGCAGTCCCAGCAAAGCTCTAATACCAAACGTTTTGATACAGATGAGGATTAATTCATGCTATGCTGCAGCTGAACTTGTGAAAGACAAGGAACTCTCCATTTTGTATAATCTATCTTGCGCATTTGAAGAGCTGTGAGTTGCAGTCAGAGCTATGTGCAAGCAGAAAAAAGTGCTATGAATATGCATCCTCATTTTAAAATTATTTTGTTTCAGCTTGACTGTTGTTAATAATTCTTGGAAGCTTGTTTATGAGCAATTCAAAATGACTACTTAATAGATAAAATTCAATCCTCAAATTTTCTGAGTGCACATACAAATCATACGGTGTTTTTCCCTTTCCTAATTGGAAAATAACTTCCCACAAATACTCTGCAATATGTCTCCAGTTCAGCAAATCTTTTATCTGAAAGTATGTGAATAATCCCATCCCTATTCAACAACACACTCTGAGACCTACTGAAGTTCAGTTAGCACATACTTAAGGTTGAGCACTTAGTTAATGCACAGCTGAACTGAGGACTATTCGCTTTAAAATCCAGTATTTAATCAAATGCTCCTGCCAGTAAACTCACTCACTTGATTTTCTGTGGAAGATAAGTACCAAACCAATATAAATTCCTTTAAAATCCAGACAAGCATAAATACATAGACATAGTTTGTAGAAGACCATAAAAATATAACAATATAAAGGAAGCTATAATGAGTCAGCCTGGTATCCTACTTCCAAGAGACCAAAAGTGGGCACTAGGGAAAGGTGTGAGAAAAGATCAAGTCACTCAACTCTGTTTACATTTTTACTGGAATAATTTTAGTCTGGAGATAAGTACAGCTGGTCAGATAGTATCTGAGAACTTCATTGCTGGATGCAGTTTGCAGGGGTTTGTAAGTGTACTAACAGAATGCCTTTTGCGATATTCAACCTGATGAATATTTATGCTACAGTTTTTTCCTATTATTTTTTGCAGATTTCTTTTCTGCTCTCACAGTGAGAGGTCACACTTAGAGACTGTGATACAGGGTATTGTTTATTGAATACTCTAGAAACCTACAAAATGGAACAGCCTGTAGAAAGGAAAAAGACTAATTGGGATATGTGCACTCCTCTATCCAAGCTTAGCCTTAGTTCTCACTTTTCAAAGAATAAGAGCTTTGAACAGTGGACTATTTGAATCAGCCTTTTCTACTATTCATCTTCTCATTTGCTGAACAATACACTTGCTCCACATATTAACTCACAAATACCCTCTAAAACACCCCAACATATATCCATTATATGAATAAAAGAGTATAATTGCTCTTACAACATCTTTTTTTTCCCCTACTTTTAGTACTATTTCTCAAGTTATACTAAATGACAAAGGTAGAATACTAAAAAACATTAAAATTATGTGTTTCAATTACCACAGCAGTTCTATGGGCTTTTATTGTTATTTGGCACAATCAGGCAAACAGTAGAAGCAAACTGAACCAAACAACAGAAACTAATATTAGCAACACTTTGCTTATTGCCTTGGCAATAAACAGCTGAGGGATAATGTGATGAGGAGAGATTAATCCTCATCACGGTCTAAATTCCATCTACTAAATAAATTAGTAGTGTCATCAATATCATTGCTACATTTGCTCTCCACAATAGCTGCTCTAGCACTGCGGTTCCTCTTCAGTACTGACCCCCCAGCACTGTTGAATATGAAGGGCTGACTTCAAGGAGGTAAACACAAGGAAACCTGGCCTTGTTCCTAATGAGCAATATGGTTTCCATCGCAGGTGTGTAGAGACAAAAGATTTTAATATTACATCTGCTTGTATTTCTCTTATGCATTCATGCATTTATTTATTGCTTAGAAAAGCTGATCAGTAGATAGCTTTGCCTAACTTGACTAAACTTTGTCTCCATGTCCCAAAGGAATATTTGAAGACAAAATGAAAGGATTACCACAAAAACAAATATTCTGGAACTGAAATAAGAAGTGAAAAATCTGGTGAACCTGAGGTAACAGTTCATTCTGTAGCAATTTCAGATGTTACCACTTCTAAATATATATTATTGCCTTTCTGCTGGAGGTTCTGGCTTCTGCAGCAAAGTTAAGGAAAAGGAAGATGTTAACATTCCTCAGGAAGCTCAATGCAAAGTCTGGTGGCATAGTCTAAACCAGTCAGAAACTTGTTTCAGATAAGGCACTAAACACTGCATCTTTTTACGTTATCACACCCATTTGCTAATGGAACACAGTTCTAAGCCCTCAAACCAACTGGGATAAATTGAGACATCGGGATGAGCATAAGAGGATAAACAAGGATGTGATAACACTCTAGTCATTAGCCTGCAGTTAGTTTAATGCTAAATCAATTACTGATAATAGCATCAACTCAGAGCAGCACAGAATTTATAGTAGGCTGCAAAACCCTACTGCGGTTACTGCAAAACCCTACTAGCTCAGCTAGGAGGTGCTGAGCTTCTGTTTTGCCACAGCAGCACTATTACTGGTAACCAGGCTAGATAGCTTCAAATTGTGTGAGCTGCTGTTTTGACCACAGACAGGTCTATAGGTATTAAAGCACACAGACTGAAGGTGATAGAATTCCTTCAGAGCATACAGGATACTCCAAAAGTTACACAAGAAAAAATAACTGGTGGTAGATTATAGCCATCACCATACAATGCAGTCACAAGTGTTTTAACAGACTAAGAATGCCATTACAGAAATCATGGTCACAACCTTTCATAGCTTATTCATTTTCTCTCTGTCTTCTCCCATAATTTCTGGTATCTGTCCCTGTACAACAGCTTTTCTTGAGAAAACTGAAACAACAATTGAAAACCCCAGTTATCTCTTTAATGTAATAGTAAGAAAATGACAGCTGGTTTTAGTAATGCTTATAGTATTTCCTTTTATTGCCAATTTCAGACTAAAGTTAGGCTGGATTCTTTTTTACTTTTTTTTTTTTTTTTTAAATAGCATGGTTGCAAATGTATTTTCTTTCTTTATCTACCATCAAAGAAATGCTAAATTATGTAATACCATCCTCTCTCCTAGGTTGCCAGCTGATGTTAATTGATGAAGCCTCATTTTCTACAAAACTGAAGGGCTATTTTTTTCCCCAGCTCACTCTGCTAGATTTTTATAATTCTCCAGGAAAGAATTACCTTCTTCTTATGGACAGTATAATATTCAGAGGTTTCAGTGATCAAAGATGAGTGTAGCCTACTATGAGCTTGGAAAATGGCTCCACTGTATCTTATATAGATTTAATTTGTGTTGTACAGAATGATTCACTATTATATCAATTCCAGGTAATAGGACTTCAGCAATTAGTCTTCAGGAACTCCTGAAGTGATGTCTAAAACCATAAAAGAAATTCACTGTGTATTTTGAAACATTTATTTTACTTCTGTGAGGAAGTAAGTAACACTACAGCAGTATTTTTCTCCTACTTCATGAGATATTTTGTGTAACACATACTGTCAGCTTCTTAAAACTCCATTTTTAGAATCATTTGATTAATCTTTGTCTTATAATTAATACAATAACCCCACGAGCTAAAATTTTCCACTCATTACACTTCCTTTTTCTGCAGAGTAATCAAATCTGTATAAAAGGAGGAAATAAAAAAAATATTCTTCCCTCAAGAAAAATTCACAATTCTTATTGCAAACAAATTTTCTACTTCTAAAGCCAACTATACAATAAACTCCAGATGGAGTAGATGTATATTTTATCTACAATAACCTATTAAGTCTTATTTAGTCATAATGTGGACCTTTGCTAACTTACAGTATGTATACATATGTATACAGCAATATACTTGTTCTGTTCCCTATAAGCTTCTAAAAATCACCAATGTATTTTTAAATTAATTACAATGATGATACTAATAAAGAACTTCAGCGTAGCTAAGAAGGAAGAGCACATCCTTAGAGTGAGACCATCATCATAAGGATTTTTTTCAGGGCAACAATCTAAATATTATTTACTGTTATCTTTTGAAATGAAGTTAATTTCCCTGCTGGTATCATAGGTTGACCCCATCACCATATGGAAGTAATTAAGAATACAGGGGAAGACAGATTTTACCTCTTCAGAGATAGCTGAGGACAAGCTGTTGAAATAACTGTGTCCAGAATATTACAAAGCCAAAACTGTTCATTAATTACATTAGACAAAAATTAATTATCTCACACACTGTACATGAAGAAATTTCTACAAGGTACTGACATGAATTCTTATTCAGAAAGAATTGTGAAATTGGTAAACTCACAGTAACTTGTAAGGTCAAGCTGGTAATTTCATGCAAAATAATACAGCATTTTGCATTGCTTTAGGCAGAGAAGATTTTCAGCAACATCTTTTTCCATTCTACAAGTCCCCTTTAATTTGCTTGTAGAAACAGATTAGTCCTGTGAAAGTTATTTAACTCACACTGTTCTTCCCACTCCTGGTCATCGTCGCTGTGTGGACTATGCTGCTGAGCTTTCTTGAGGCACAGATACAACTCTTTTGCTCTGATTTCTTCCTGCTGCCTTATTTGTTCTTCACCCTTTTGTCTTTCCTCCTCTTCTCTTTTCTAGACAAAATGAAGTAAAACAAAGGTGACTAAAAAGAAAGAATGTGCCAAAAGTTAGGATACTCCTTCAGTTGCTTCCTCCCACAGAGTAGCTACGTAACCTTGGACAAACCACTGCCTCTTCTAACTTTGGATTTCTCACCTGTCACAGTAGGCATAATAGAAGTTTCCTACCTCTTTGGAATTTCTGAGGAAGGTAAATTTTGAGATGCACAGGTATCACAGGAATAGAGAGTAAGTATCTAAGACCTGAAATCTATATAGAAAACATGTTTTATCATGTGGCACCAAAGTCTGTGCTATCTTACAATCTATAAGCAATGCTCATTTTAAGTCCACATGTACCCCTATTGGAGATACCACTGTCACTCAAGCAGTATACATATCATCTAAATAATCTATAGAATTCAGTAACTGATTTACTGGTCTTCTTTCTTTAGCAACTATCACCATGTGTCATCATAACCAACAAAGAGAATAATGTTTTCCAGATATCAAGATCATTATGTTCTGGAAGAAAAGTCAGATCCTTCAGCACATACCAGTCACTTTGTAAAATGTAGCTAACAGTAACATGCAGGAAAGTTCCCTTCCAAGAAGACCTAAAGTAGATGGAAAATCTGATAAAGATTGCCTCTACAGCTGGCTTCCCACATACTATCAATAACACAGGAGTTCAATTAGTGCAGAAATAGGAATCTGTATCTGTTTTCTAATAAATTTTCCCAGTTTCATTAGGTAGCAAAGAAGTAGATTTAATTCACTGTTCAACTGAACCTCCCAAAAGACCCAAAATTCTTCAAGGGTTATTCAAATTATTGAAATAACTTGAATTATGAATAAGAAGAGGTTTTTTATTTAATTTTATAATGGAACCAACACTATAGCTTTTTGGGTAACAAACTTACGATAAGAATTTTGTTATAAGTCACTAAGTAAAATCATGCTGAATTACTAACCTAGTTAGGTAACTTAAGCTATAAGTAAGGGAAGCACCAATTAGATTGTGAGTTGATGCAAAATGTTAATCCTATCAAATTTCTAGGGTGAAGCAACTGATATTGAGTTGAATAAAATCTGGTGAAAGTCTGCTTTATACATTGGGACGTTTGGGGAAGATCTTTCAGTCTTCCTTAAATAACTTTTGTTTATTAAAGGTCAGAAGTGAGATTTCATAAGATCTTTCCATTTTTCTAACTTTGCTCCATTTTGGCAAGATTTTAATGTTTCATTGCAATGAGACCAGCAATATTTGAGCAAAGAAAAAAGATAAAAAAAAACAAAAAACCCCATTATTACTTTAAATTGGAAAAAAAAACCTCTCAAATGCACCAATATGTTCTATCAGTCAGCTGAGCTGACATATTGGAGCAAATGTTTCTTAGCTACAGACTTTGTACTGTTTGGGTTTTTGGTTTTCTTAAGACATAGTATGATGTAAAGTCTGAAAATTATGTTCAGATGGGATTGCTCCTGCAATCATATTCGGCAGACATTTAGCTTCCTTTTTATGACATCATATTTGTACACTGTGAGCTTTGTGGAAGGGCATATTTTCTAAGTTTGAAAACAAACTTTCATCACAGAAGGATTCACAGCATGATTAAAACAACCCATGGTCTATTTTAATAAGTACTACAAATATGAGTGGAGAGATTTTAAAAATGAGGCCACGATCTAACTACTATTATTCTCTAAATTTAAGTCTGTGGGTTCAGGAGATGCAAAACTGAGCTTTCATGATGTTGCTCACAATCCTGCAAAAAGTAACTTGCATACTTGTTTTTTTAACTCATAGGTTCTTCCTGTTCAGTATTTGAAGATCCTACTTACATGAAAGTTCACACTATGTATTTTTTTTAGGCTGTAAGGGGCTGAACTATCCAAAAGCTATATTAATTCAGTAAAAGTATATATTAATAAACACTTCCGTACAGTAAATAGTTTGCATTTTGTAATACATTGGAAAAGTACTCATTTGAAGGTTGTCTGTCTTAACATCTGCCAGGGCACAAATACCAAAAGCAACCCAAATATAGTCATAGGAATGTACAAACAATGTTGTTGTTTAATGCTCCTAATACCTTAAACACCTTTCCCAATGGTGAAACACGTGGAATGTCGATTCGCAAAACAAAAAGCCTTTTGTCCTCCATGGGGAAGAAAAGGCTTTTTTCTCTCCTCTCCCTGATGCAGTTATCTCTAGCTCTGCAGAAATTATCTGCTGTTAACCAGACATCTGGAATTACAGGAAGACAACTCTCATTGAGTTGTTGTTTGCAACCTCTAGAAGCTCAGCAAGGACCAGAAACAGCAGAGAAATGAGAAGGGCTGAAGCCAATTGTATGAGGTTTAACAAAGCCAAGTCCTGCACTTTGGTCACAACAACCCCCAGCAACGCTACAGGCTTGGGGCAGGGTGGCTGGAAAGCTGCCTGGTGGAAAAGGACCTGGGGGTGCTGGTGGACAACCGGCTGAACATGAGCCAGCAGTGTGCCCAGGTGGCCAAGAAGGCCAATGGCATCCTGGCCTGTATCAGAAA
>JAVSBS010013701.1:10896-22326 GCA_033124195.1 Coracias cyanogaster | reverse complement strand
GGTGAGCTGCTGGAGCAGGGGCTTGGATGAGATGATCTCCAGAGGTCCCTTCCAACCCCACCACGCTGGGATTCTGTAAATTCTGTGGTATGAGCCACAGTGACAGATCTGAGAAATGGGCAAGAAATTTCTGTAAGAAATGGGTGTGAGCTGCCCAGGGGGGTGGTGACCTGTGTCCTGCCCAGTGTGAAAGTGAGAAAAATTTGAGTTAGGACGGGAACATCTGACTGCAGTCTCACAGTGCCATGCAGTGGCTGCTGATGCTAGTGCAGCCCTGAAGATGTACGGAGAAACACTGAGAAGAAGCAGGGAGGTGATGCTACCTCTTCACTAGGACCAGTCCTGGATGCCACAGCTCCGTGTGGTGCCAGCTCTTACAGGAGGGTGTTACCAAAATGGAGCAGCTCAGAGGCTAAGGGGACAACTCGAGGCCTGGAAAAACCTGCGTGACGTTAAGGGACTAGCAAGACTCAATGACATTTATCCAAGAAACCCTGATGGGATCATAGAAAAGGGACACACAGCAGAGGATGCTGAGAGCACAGTGCTCTGCGGTCCCAAATAGAGGAGATGGAAACTAAAGCTGAGACTTTAGGATGGAATGAAGTGGACAGATTTACACCAAATAATCCTTGGCTTAAGTACCCAGGGGCAGGGCTACTTCTGCAAAGCTTGGGATGGATCCAACTCACCTAAGAATGCCTATGAAAGGATTCCCTGGTATAGGTACAAATCCAGGGGAGGGGAAGGGGCCGTGAAATCTGTCTGCACAGAGGTGACTCAAGGACTTGTCCTTGCTCCTCCATAAACATCCTCACAAACTTAATCCTTCTCTCTAAACTCAGAGGGGCTGCTAGGAGCCTTCTGCCATTGCGTCCCAGGCGCTGTGACTCCACAACACCGGCCTTTGGCCGCAGGGTGGGACAGCATGGACAACTGATGATGACAGTTAATTCACATCACCCCAAAGCTCCCACCTCACCCCGAGGGAAAAGTGGTGTAAGAGGGTCCACACTGTTAGACCTCTAGAAGAGAAGTCTGCAGAAATTATCTAGACAGTGGTGCGTCGTGGTGAGATCTGTTTGATGGGTACAGAGCAGGCAGCTCCACCAGAGTTGCTTCTAGATGCCATTTACACTCAGCAGAAAGAGAGAATCTCATCCAGGCAGAAATTCATCCCATCTGAAGAGAAATGTCCGAACAGAGCAGAAGACTGGTGTCCTGACAATGATGATTTCCCCCTGCAAAGTGAGACACAGTGAACTTCATCCCACCCGGCTCAGCGATGGGCACGGACAACGTCGGTGTTTAAGTCAGATGAGCTGAGCTGCTTTTTGAAGCGAGGCACACGGGATGGACAGAGACCCCCCCACGGCTGCTTCATGTGGCCAGAGAAATAACCTGCGCTCTCTCCTCCCTGCTCACACAACCTGTTACAAACACAATTATCTTCTGTTTTACTTTGGCTGTAACCAAGTCCTGAGGAACCAAGCGAAACCTCGGTTTCAACATGCACAAAATCGAGTCCCGGTGCACGGGGTGGGTCGTACGCTCGGATAGCACAGGGGGAAGCTGCATCCCTGCATCGCTTCTCCAGAACGCTAACATTATGCTTTCAGCAAGCCAAAGATTTCAGCCACCCTTCGCAAGCAGCAGAGCTATCGCCTCTGTCCTTGCAGTGCTCCTTTAGCTCTTTGATGCTCCACCAGACGCGGCTTGAAGCTTGGCCAAGGCAGCAACCAAAGCTACAACAAACTCTCCCCCCACCTGGGCCCCTGCAGCGAGAGAGATTTTATCACTACAGCCTCCTGTCCTTTAATTACAGGCCTGTGTTGGGTTACAATTTGCAGAACACTGGAAGGGAAAGGGCTTTATGAAGCAAAAGCGGGTTGTGCTGTTTGAAATAACAGCTGAGAACTTCTGCGGAGCTCTCCCGAAGTCTGTGGTAGCGGGGATCTGGAGCCCAGCTGACAGGCAGGCATCTTATTAGAGCAGTACCCATGACACAGCGTCAGTCATCCCAGAAAAAGGGTACGTGTTTAGGGGGGCGGCCACTGCATTCCATTCTTAAGGAAAACCAGAGTTAATTCAAAAGGCTAAATCAAACTGCTGCGTTTTTTTCCCCCCACCCTTGAGAACCCCAGCTCGTTGGAGAGCGGTGGTAGCAACCCAAGAAGCAGAAGACAAGCCAGAGTTTCTCAAGACCAGTCGCACATCCTGTACTTTGAGAAACTGAGCTCTGGGCTTTGTTGTTGTTTCAGTTCTTCCCCACCACATTTGCCTTCTCTATTTTCTCTTTGTCAAGTGCCTCATGGTTTTGATTCATTCAGAGCTGAAGTCCAAGGAGAGCCTGACACAGTGGGACGGATCCGTCCACCTCTCATTAACACCCAGCTGCCAGCTCTGGAGAGGGAACTCTTCCAACTCCAACCTGGCTACTTTACGACTTTTCCAACTCTCTGTTAAAAATTAAAGCAATATTCTGTGCACTCTGCTCTTCAGACAATGGCAGAATTCAAAGCAAACGTTGATTTTGGATCTGGTCTCCAACACGCTGGGTTGGAGTTGGCCTGATCGTTAAGGCTGAAAATGCTGGAAGCCAAAGGCTACAGAGCTTCAGTCTGCAAAGCCCATCCAACACGGGTGCCCACAGACATGTTGAAACCCCAACCTTTCCATCTGCTAAAGAAACAGGGCTTGATGGAGAAAACATCTCCGTGTCACGTAGCAGAGGTCATGCCTCATCAGCCCTCTCTCGTGCAGCGCACGGGACTCTCAGACCTTCCCTTCCAGAAAGCACAAAGAAACCACAGAGAGGAGAGAACTGGAACCCTCCAAACCACACCAAATCCACGGAAATGAGCTTTTAATGGATCCAAACAATGAGCTCTTCTGTAGACATTTTGTCAGAAAAATTGAAAACATGCTCATAAAATGGCTATCGTGTTCCCATCGCGAGGAAAGCGGGCCAGGGTACCCGCTCTGCTCATGGAAAATGCAGGAAAGCTCCCTCCAATCCAGGAACATGAATGAGATTCATCAGAGTCAAAAATAGAGCCTTGTCTTCATCAGAAAACTTGGAATTTTGTGCGGTGCTGACAAGAGACCAGCCTGCAGGGAGAGAAGCAGCATCTAACATGTCACCCTACAAATGCTAAATAGAAAGGGGTGAGTAAAGAGGTGAGATTTGTAATTAAAGGATTTGTTCTCCCTTGGCAGAATCTGTCTCCTGGAGATGCCAAAGATGGTTAAAAAGGATCTACCACGAGCTCTTGTCGCACAAAGATCACGGTGTCTTTCACTCCCCTGCCTGGTGTCTGTCCAGGTACTTTTTTGTGTCTTGGATGTTATCATCCTGGAACAATCTTGGATGCAAGATGCTTATTCCTTTTGGGGCATTGGGAAGCGTCCTGGGTGAGGTACTGGCATGACGTTCTCCACCGATAACGGAGCTGCCTTACCGCTTTGTTATGCGGCAGAGGAAGGGCTATTAAGAAGAGATGTTAAATTATTGGCAGAGAACCACTAAAATTATGGAAGGAAAAGCTTTAGTCAGCCAGTGATTCCACATGCCGTGGAATTGTTCCCTTAGGCGTCATTTTTAGGGTTGCTTCCAGGATAATTTACAAATGTCACTCCGTGTAACGACCCCCCAGGTCCCTGGGCTTTGCTGATCAAGATCTTTCTATCAGGATGTGTCCGATTTCAGCTTTGATGTTTCCCGTCTTCACTTCACACCATTAGTGCCAGGAGCAGCTTTCTTGTGTCCTTCTCAAGAAGCCTTTTCTCGCAGCAGCGTTAAGAAGGCAGCTGGATAGAAACATGCCCTCCCCAGCGCTCACACACTGCTGGCTCCCCTGCAGACCTCAACAGGTCCTGCTCTTTTCCAGTTTCCTCGCAAGCCAGGCACAGCATCCATCAACTTGGCCCTCAGCTGGTAACACACATCTGCCCTCCTCGCTCCTCTTTTCATCCAAACACAATATAAACGCAGCTCTCTGGGACTTGTAAAGCTGGCTCGGTCTGCAGCACTGGTTGAGAGGGCAGCCTTCCTCTTCCTCTTCCTCTCCCCATTCCCATTCCCCTTCCTTTTCCTTTCCTCTTCCCCACCCTCAGTCCACTTCACAGAGTCCTTACACCTCTCAAACAGTGAGCAGGCAACTCTGTGCCAGAAATTTCTCATTATACGTTGCACGGCCCCAAGCTCAGGAACTCTTGATCCCTCTAGCTCCCTCAGAATACAATGAACAAAGGCATAAACTAAGCCAGTATTTGAGAGCATCACATTCGTTAGAGGCGAGCTGCAGCAATAGCTGCAACCGAGCAACCCTGAACTTGGAGGATATTTAGGTTCAAAGCCAAACTTGACGTCGTCTGCACGTTTTCAGGTCTTGCAGATCGCAAAAGGACAGCGTTTTCCTGCTGGGGCTGAGCAGAATTCACCCAGTGTATCCAGCTGCAGCCCCTCCACGCTGGGGAGATCCAGGCCTGAGCTGGCCCCTGTTATCAGCATAGAAGATCTTGCATAAGAAAAGCATCTTTATTCTTCAGGGATTGAAAATGGAGCCTTAATTCCAGGTGCCATTTGTGTTAAGAGATAAGTATCACCCTGGGAAAGGAACAGCATTATCTCTGCTCCTGCCTATTCCCACCAATAAACAGCCCAGAGAAGATTAGTGGTACAGGCTGCTGCCTTAATGAGGGAGGCATCATTAATCAGCAGACACAGTGACACGGGCTCTGACCTCTGGCTCAAACGCAATCCCATCTGCTGACTTCACTCCCCAGGAGGAATCTTCTAAGCAGAAAATACAAGCTCCTGGGAGCTAGGGAAGAATTTAACAGAGATATTTAATCTAGTTTTAATATTTCCTGGATGCTGGGCTTGGATAAGGAATCTGGAAACAAGAGGAAACCATCTCGTCTTCCTAAAGCAAGATGGTCTCAGCGCAAGCTGAGAAATCGCTCCTTTCCCCAGCTATAAAGTTAGCACGGGCAGACTCGACAAGGGACCTCCTGCAGCTTTGAGATTTCAGGCGTGGAGCACCCCTGGATATAGAAAACATCTTCATGTGCCTGTGGTCGTTATTTTGAGTAAAACCCTGGGCTCAGCGAGGAGGTTGCTTGGGCTGATGCAGCTGCTTTGGCACTACAGACAAGTTCAGCAAATCAGGAATTCGGTGCTCTGCCAGTTTGCTCCTGACATATCAAAGTCTGAGACAGGGCCCGGATCTTCCTCTGTCTACAACGTGTCAGCATCAGAGGACCCCCCGACAAGATGCTGGCCCTCTAGTCCCCTGTTCACACAGCTTCAGTGACTCCCAGGGGGTACAAGTCCCGGAGAGGAGCAGTGATAACCAGACAACGGTATCTTCTTCACCTTCTGCCTGCCTGCTGGGGACATGCTGGTGATTCACATCTGGGAAACAAGTCCTTAAGAACAACCTCAGCCCTGCTAGTTTAGAGCATTCCCCGCTTATGCCGCTCACAGAAGGAGCCCTGGGTCAGTCAATCACGCCAGAGGAAAGCATCCTCTTTTGGTGGTCCTCTTAGCAATTGAGGTAAGATGAGTGATGGAACAGACACCATAGATGCTGGAGATGTCTCTTTTTATGGCCATCCAGGAAGGAGAGTGAAAGGAAGCTGTTTATGGCCACATCACGCTGCTTTTGCGGGCGTTTTGGGAAGTGGGGACCCACGCAGAGGCCCCTCGCATCTGGATGACAGATTCAGACAACGGATTGTTTTTAATCTTGGTATATAGGAGATTCCAGCTAAACTGATTTCATATGTGCTGTGCCTGGTCCTCAGCCAGCTTGGGTGAGGCAGACCAAGGCAAGAACAGTTTTCTGTGTCCTGAGGTTGGGCCCGTGGTTCTAGTGCAGTCCAGGCTTTGCCCACTGCCCAGTCAAACCGCACAGGACATCACTGGACTTGAGGAACTGGTCCTTCACCAGAGGTGCACATAAAAGGGCTGGTTTGGATTCTACCAGTTCCAAGTTCTTGGATGCCAGAGCACTGTAAGAAACCTTCTGCTAACATTTTAGAAAGTCTCATGGCATCCCGCCAAGGAAGATCCACAGACGCAGCTGTCCTCTCAACATAAAAGAACATCCATCCCCCACCAAAGGATTAACCTCTGTAGCTGGTGTCTCACTTCGGAAAAGTTTTTCTGAAGGGCTGAAGCCAGGTCACACACCCTGCACTGACACAGACACTACCAGAATTATCCTAGCGAGGAAAACATCTGGATTGCAGGAAGGTGGGGTATGGAAACAGACACCTCGAAGCTGTGATGCTCCTGAGAACTGTTGGGAGAAATCCCACAGGATGATGTATAGTATCAAACCCACCGTGCCATGGAGATGCTTTGATGCTTCTCTAGTGACTGCTTCAGTCCCCAGCCTTACGTCAGGGCTGCTTCAAGTGCTCCCTCTGTGTAATAGTAATAAACCGCCCACAGCTCTGCCACTGCAAATAACTTTGCCACCTGGAAACAAATTCCAAGTTAAATGTCTGGATTCTAGTGCGTTCATCATCCCTCGCCTTGGTTACAGCGGAGCCTTGGAGAGGAATGGGAAGCAGAGCTCCTGCAGCCCAGCTCCCAGCTCCACGCGAGGAGTGGAGCTCCTGAAGCCCAGCTAGGTGGGACACAGTCACAGCAGCACAACAACCACGCTCGAACGCTACAATGGCAAGCACAAGCCAGCAGGGTTTCATTAGGGTATGTGGGAAAGAGCTTTTACAACCAAAGTAGGAAAAGTTTCATCCTGTTTTCCTTTTCATTTGCCAGATGTTTGGAAAATTCCACAAATGTTTATTCCCCTACTTCTGAGAGGTACAGCCTGTCTGGCAAGGTATGAGTCTGGCCCTCAAGAACTGCTTCAAAACGCTTGGAGAAGAGGATGTCCTTCCTACAGAGGTGAGCATGGTGAGCAGGGATAAAGGACATGCTGAGACTGGACCTGAGATGAGGAGATGCTGAGACTCGAGGAGCTGGAGCCAGACCCTTCCAACAGCACAAAGAGTGCTCAGATTGGTGACACTGCAGATGTTTAACAGAGAGACTGCGCCTCATCCTGCCCACACTCCATGCTTCACTATGGAAGCGTATGGACCAAGAAATTGCCTCACGCTGTCTAGGTGAGTCCTGACTTTAACCACAGTGGACCAACTTATCTTGAGTCCAAGAACAAACAGCAGCTCCAGGGGATTCCAGAAGCAGGCAGAGTTCTGCCTTAACTACCACAACTTGTCTTAGCATTGTTAAATTTTCACACCCCAAACAAAATTAGTCCTCTGGTCTGAGGATCAGACATTTGGCCATTTCTAAGCCACTCCTGTGGCCACCTGGCAAGTGTTTCCCCTGGAAACGGCAGAGGAGGATCAGGTTCTGGCCAACGTGTCAGTCTGAAAATACAACACTGCATCTGCTGCTCCAGACCCTTCCATGTACTGCTCCATATCCTCATCTCAGGGAATCAGGTCTTCTGCAGTGCGCTGAGAACCACAATGTTATTTCTGGTTGTCATATTCCATCACCACCCAGCTAGTCAGACTCCACCTGCTTTGCCCTCCTGTTGAACTACAGGCTACAAGTTGCAAGCTGCAAAAAGATAAATATCCAGTAGACATAAGGAAAATATTCTTCACCATGAGAGTGGTGCAACCCTGGGACAAGAGCCCTAACAGAAAAGGCTTTGAGTTCTCAAAACTTGATCAGATTGAGCTTTGAAGTCAATCCTGATCTAAGCAGAGATCTAAAGCCCTCCAGAGGTCCCTTCTGTTCAGTGAGTCTGTGTTGCCATTAAAATAACTTCCAGACAACGTCTGCATGAAAAAAAACCCAACCAACTCTTTCTAGTTTAAGAGAAGATGAGAAGATCAGGCAAACTCTAGTCCTCATTTCCTTGCCTTGGACTCGGGGAAGCAGGTAAAGGGATCAAAACTGCATCTTGCAGTACATTTTCTAACGTGTTTTGGTGCTTGCAGCACTCCCTCCTGGCTGAAAATGGGACCAGGGCTGGCACAGGAGCTCTTCTTGCAGAAGCCTGCAATCTTACCTTCACATCTGTGGCTGGTCTCGCTCTGCTTGTGTCCCGCGGGGCACTTGCACTCGTAGGAACCCACTGTGTTGATGCAGTTACCACCTTGACAGAGGCCAGGGATGGCTTGACATTCATCCACATCTGGAGGAAGAAGAGAAAAGGGGTTAGAAAGTGCAGCCACAGCAAGAGAGGAATGCTCGATCCCATCATGGTGGGAAGCTATGAGAAAGAAGCAGCTTTGCTCCAAGCAGGTGGATTTACATTTTGTAATGCAACTGCCCATCCGGTTACACAAGAGATAAGGTGAAGGACAGAAAATGGACATAAGGGTAAGTTCACACAAGCAAGAGAGAGACAAAAGCATAGTAGTGTTTCCCAGAGCAAACATCCATGTGTCTATCCCCTGACGGTTTGTTCCAGGCTTGCAGCTGAGTTGGGGAGGAGAACTGGTTTGGTGGGATGTCCTCCTGAAGCCTTCAGAGAGCAACATCTGCTGCAGGGCAGAGAGGGGAACCTACGGACTGTAAGGTTTTGCTCTTCAGCCCCATCCCAGGAAGGCTCATCCTGCAGCCATGGTCTCCTCCTCTGTGAGGGGACACAGTGCTTTCCAAAGCCCCTCAAGAAGGCCTCAGTGACAAACCCATTAAAGAGGCCAAGCTCTCCTGAAGAGACTGGGGCCATAAAACACACATGACAATAGACATCAGGATGTCCCCTCTTCACTCTTCCCAATTTTATCCTGCAGGCACTGGCCAGGGTGGAATTTGAATGGTAATTCTGGCTCTTGATCGTGGCAGGTAAAGGCTGAAATGAGTTGCAAACACAAAGGAATTCATGCAACCCTAAATGGAGACCCCTGCAACCCCCCAGGGAGAAGCACTGGCAGCTCCAGAAAGGCTGATGGGAGCTCAGAGGACCATGGTGAGATTTTTGCCCCAGCATCCTAGACATTGAATGCAACCTGTAAGCATGTCATATACGTGTATGTTGTAATTGCCTGTGTGATCTTGAAGGAGTCATGGCTTCAGTTTTGAACCAATAATACAATGCAGAGAGCACTAGCCACCTGATACAAGTGTTGATCATGTTCCAGGGCTGGGACAGAAGCTCCAGCAACACAGAACGAGGGTATATCAAAGGCTGTAACTTAGTTCTGAACCTGAAGAAACAAGATCCTGATTCACCACATCCTGTGTGATGATGTCAGCTGAGAACCACAGCGTGGCTGGACTCTTTAATTGAGCTAAAACAATCTTAGATGAGCCCATGGTAGAACCAAGGTCCATGGTGATGGTCCGTGACATACAATGACGTATTTAGCAAAGTTTACACAGAGAACTGTTCTCCGTACTAGGGCTTCTAGCAGACCTTCACCACACATCAAGATGGATAAGGGAGCGTCCTTTAGATGTTCATGGCATTTACCTTGGCAGGCTCCAGTACGAATGTTGGGAATGAAACCTCGGCGGCAGGGGTGAGGCTGGGCCGGGCACATCTCACATGGGTGACCCCAGGCCCGTCCAATGGTGGCACAACACATGGTTTTGGTGCAGACGATCCCACTGAGTTGGCCCTGGCACATCTGGTTATTTACTTGGCTAAAGCAGGGACCGGTACGATAGTCTGCGGGAGAACAAGAAGACCCACAGGTTAGATCAAGACACAAACCCCAGATTTTTGGTCCATCACACATAGTACCTGTTCCCCTTCCTACCCGCACAGCCATTCGGCTGCAAAGTCAACAAGATCTGGAAAAAAAAAATCTGCAGTTATGAAAAGAACAAAAATTTAAGACCAGCACTAGAGGTGGTGACCTTCTTTCTGCTGAATGTTTCATGTGATCATCTAGGGGTTCTCCAAGCCAGCTCCTCCTGGCTCATCCCGTGAACTATACTTGAGTCAGTCCCTTTACGAGGACTGTCCCTGGAATGAACTTAAAATAGGAAGTCAGGCAAAGAGGCCATTTCAGGGCTACAAGTTCCCCTGTTCTGTGGAAGTGCTGGGACCAGCAAAGCAAACACTTCACTTCAGTTAGGGGCAAAGATGCATATGGAGATGACGTGGTGCAAGCATCTCTCATGGACAGTCTTAGGGCCTGATGGTCCATATAATGTAAACACAGAGGATGATGGAGATGTCTTGCTGCCAGATGGCTTCTGCTTGGCTTGCAGATCCTAGATCTCACCCACAAAACATCCTGGGAGAGAATTCCCAAACCTCTCCCCATGGTAAATCCCATAAAGGGATTTCTACACTCGCTGACAGTCTCTGTGCAGACAACCTCCTGCAGTAATCCATGTCACTGTGATTAATTTCTTTGGTTTAACTCCTAAAGGTCCCCTGGCAATTTAAACTAGATCTTTAAAAGCCAGCTGCTGCAGAAACCACCAGCCCGTTTCCCATCCCCAACAGGATCCTCCTGTCCCTTAAAACCGAAAAGATTTTCAAGGGCTTGTTTGCACTAAGGAATGTGGTTTTGCCACCGTCTGGGCTCTCATGACCCTTGATTAGGGGTATTCGCACAGCAGGCATCCATCAGGAAGCAAAATTCTTAAACAAGAAGGGTTTTTTTTCCTTCCACCGGGAATTTGTAGTTTGGCAAGTGTTTGATCTGTGGCTGGAAAAAGGACCTTTAACCGTGTTATTGACAGACCAGAAAATTCCCCATTAACCGTCTAGGTGTTGCTCAAACAGCCGCTATTCCGGACAGTCTGGCTGAGATTTGTGAAGTTGCTCAGGGAATTTTGATGTTGGAGCAGCCGGGAATGAGAACTGGCCTGTAACCCAAATCCCGGCCTCGGTACCCGGCTCAGCCCAGGGCTGTCCCTGCAGTGGAACATTTGGATTTGACGCATGAAGCAGCAAAAAAGCTTGTGCGGAGGGTGGTTATACCTAACTCACGAGGCACAGGCAGCGCTGGCACCCACATCCAAAGATTAATAGCTCTGTTTCCAGAAATATCTCAACATAATGTAGACACTCTGCAAAGCAAAGCTCCATTTCTTGGCCTGCAAGTTCTCAGATAGAAGTCTTTCCACACATGAGCTCTGCCATCAGCTCCCTTCTATTGAAATCCGGACATACATGTGCAAAGGCTAAAAATAAAAAGCATTAAATAGACAATTTGAGACGGAGCTTTCTCCCATGGGGTATGTTTGCATGACAGCCACATTGGCAGAAACTACATTCGCACGGAACCATGAGAGCGTCTTTAGCCCAGGCTGTAGAAGATCATCTGGCAAACATAGAATCAGAGAATGGTTTGGGTGAGGAGGAACCTTGAAAGATCATCTCATCCAACCCCTGCAACTCGAGCAGGTTGCTCAGAGACCCGGCCAACCTCACCTGCAATGGTGCCAGGGATGGGGCAGCCACCACCTCT
>JAVSBS010013699.1:203607-218450 GCA_033124195.1 Coracias cyanogaster | reverse complement strand
TAAAGCAATCCCCAGTTGCAGGAACATTTAAATTGCTTGATCACTTTGGAGATTTTCTTTCTCTTCCTTTTTATTGTGGTAGGAAAGCTCTGTTTCTGTGCTATATTTGAAATATCTACTTTCAGGGAATATCTATCTCTATATATATTCATAATCACACTCCCACCAACATGAAAAGAGTGTCTGCTCTGAGTGAGGGAGGAGGAAACACTGCAGTCTTCAGGGAGAAGTGCCAGTAAATGGAAATGAACAAGCTGCAGCATTGCTATTCATAGACCTCCTCTTCTGCCATGGATCAGGGCTGGTCTGGTGTCCTTCTCTTCCTGCCTTTCCTCTGCCAACATGAAGGGTGCAGTTTCTCTGTCTGATTTTGATGTTTAAACCCTGAGATTGCAGGGATTCGGCATTTCCCTCAGAGTCATGGACTTGGGTGACTTCTTTTTGTAACCAAGTATCTCTCACAGGCTAAGCATTTCAATCCTGCTTTACATCTTTGAAAGGCTTGATCCAAAGCCCAGTGAAGTCAGTGGAAGGACTCTCACCAGCCTTGGTGCATTTTGGATAAAACCCCAAAGTGAGGCTCACATTCCATACATTTTAGCTTGGATTTGGATTTTCATAAGATTTAACACTCCAGAAAGCTGCCAGCTTGACAAGTCTACATCCCATAGCATGTGCTTTCAGTCTTTTGATTTTGTAAGAATGCTTTAGAGCTCAGAGAGAAGTTAATGAATTTGTCAGGACTACAACATGAACCAGTGCCATCAACAGCACAGAAACACCAGTTTTCATCAAAGATGCTATGTTTCCTTCTAGTAAATGATTGTTTGCATCTAAGAAATATGAATACACATAAAAGCAGGCTCACTTGCAACATGAGGCAGGTAAAAAGCTGTGTAGAGCAGTAGGGTGCTAGGGGTGTGCTCAAACCCCCAAAAGGAAGTTCTAAATATTCCTGTTTTGATTTTTACCCTTGCTTACTCAGTGTAGGCTTAGTCAAATTTTAATTCATACCAGAGCAGGTTATTAGAATAGCACTGAAATTCCTAATCCAAACTGAGGCTTATTAGCTCAATCAAGTCTGACCCTGTCCCAGCTCAAATCAAAGCAAAACTTCGATAGGAACAGAACCAAATCCCTTTGGTTGTCTGGAAGGAAGAATAAGTACTAATGATGCCTGAAATCAGCACAGCTACGTCCATTTACAGGGTCGCTGTCTGGCTCCTGGAATGCTTTGCTGTTCACCATGACTGTCTCAGAAGGGTATTATTTTTGCATTCATTGCATTGTAAAACAGGAAACCATTTTCTCCTGTGGTGAAGATTCATTTCTGAATATAGCCATGAAACTATTTAGTACAGGAAGGATTTTTTTTTTTAAATAAATAAAAATTTTTTTTTAAAACCAAACAAATACTCCAACTTTTTTGAGCATTAAATATGGAAACGGATCTATACAAAACACTTAACTATCTCCCTTAATGTCTCCTCTTTGGTTTAATTATTTTGGATGTATTATGGCCAGTGTCCACAAATCATGTAGCGGTTATTTTTACTGCAGTGAAGTAAAAACTGCAGCCATATTAGCAGGCTCTGAAAACTTTACACCCATTTCGAAAAGTATACTCGTATGCAGTATACTGCTTTGTTTGCCAGTTGAAATAGTTGCTGGACCAAAGGGCACTTCAGAAACAAAACTCCAGTCTGATAATACCAGGACAAAGAGACCAGTTTAAAACTCCCAAGTCTATCTCACTGCTACCTCCATTTGTACTTAGGTCCTGTAGGAAAAAGTTCTATTTTACTCTGCTTTGCTGCATGTTTGGGATAAAGGAGAAACCAACAATATTGTGAACTCTGCTCTTCTGCACCTGTTGGTATTATCTTTTTTCCATGGTACAGCTGCCAAGGCATATTGAGCCTCTAATTCCTTTGTGCAAAGAGACTCCTTATCATCATCTTTTCTATGAAGTAAATTTAGGCTAACAACGGACAGGAGAAATGTGACATGAACGCTTATTGCTTATCAGTATTCTGGCTGCTGCAGCAATTTCAAGCACCTGCAGTTTATCAAGTTAGACATAAGAACGATTGACACTGTGGGAATAACAAGCTTCTAGACATGTCATTCGGTGGGTAATAACACATTGTTTCCTGCACTTTGTTTTAGGGAGCTTGGTGTTCAGCTTGAAAGTCTGCAGAATAACTATCAGTAGAGTATGGCTATAAAACTAATAAAAATCCAACCCCTGATATAGAGTCCTTTTCCACTCAACAACCTGATTTTTTTTTTTCTGAAACAGAGCTGAAACTAACCAGGCTTATTTTAATGATTTAAAAAATGTAGTGTCAACTACTCAGCCTCTTCCTACTGTCTTGCTCATTACTAAAGGAAGATACAAAAACCTTTATATGCACCAAATGACAGGATAGAGCACTTCTATGTACTTAGTCTGATATGTCTGAAGGATAAGGTACTCAAAGTGAAAATAACAACATCACCAATCTGTAATAATCTGTAATCTGTCAGAAGACATGTAATATTCCAGAACACTCTTGTACTTAGACCTTTTCTGTTGTCACCCTGTGCTGTCTTTGCTTGCAGCAATGGGGGAGACCCAAGATCCTCACAGGGGCTGCAAGCCAGGTGTTTCTTGCCTGACTCTACCTCAAGACCTCAGCAGTTATCCACAGAAGCTCTTCAACATGATCTGAGAATGTGAAATCTTATTGTCTTCCCATGACCGTGTAATGATGGATTATGGAAGTGGGAAAGAGAAGTACCAAGCTCTTAAAATTCCTCTAGCAAGGCTATAGTGCTGGAGTTTTACTCATTGGTGTGAATCGTGTCACATTCTTGCATAAAGGTGCCATGAAATGCCTTGGGCATCTCAGCAAGCTATTTAGCTTTCTTGAGACATGGCATTTGCTATTGATCTCATTTTTAAGAGACAGAAACATCAACTTCATGGCATGAAAAGCAATTCTCATAGCTCAAGGAGAGAAGAAAGCCATCTCTGGATTTACACTTGGATCATGACAGGAAGGAGACTATTTTTCTTTTCAAACCTGCCTGGCTTCTCAGTGTCTTTTAAATAGAGCAAGATGCATACGCTGAATGGTCTCCAGCTTTATTTTGCAAGTGTCTTCTAGGGTCTCTTACTTTTTTTCCCAAAGTAAGTCCTAAGTCTATTTCAAAGTTACACCATTTTACTTCTGATACAGCCTCCTGAATCGCCAGGCTCATAAATTTAGATAGTATTTAGCTACTTTTCACTCCTGTTTGTCTAAGATGTGGGCACCATTTTTGGTTCCAGCGAGAGTGCCTCACAGGCCCTGTGCACAGATGATGCAACTATCACACTGAAATAGCATTGGCTGAATGAGTTGTTCAGTGGCTTGTTCTATTAATATTGACGTTTACCCTTTTTCTTGTTCCCCCTTTACTTGCTTAGCTTACCACCAAGAAATCTACTTCAGTGTATTCACTGGTTCAGTGATGTGACAGCATGAAGTCCTCAAATAGCCAAGCCCCGATGTTGATCCCAGTAACTGCACAGCATCACTTGGTGCTACAGGTTTCATGTTCCCAGCAACTCCAGTCCCTGAAGCTAAGCAAGTGACCTTTGCTGGAAATTAGCTCACTAAAACTGAGATGTCTTTACAACGCACATCTCCCTTTGCCCCAGGTCCTTTGGTAATCAGGAAGAGGTACAGGCACTTCTAAAGTATGGTGTGTGGACCCTCAAGCATCCACTGTAGCATGATCTGGATGAGGGCTTTGCAGTCAGTCCCAGTCTCTCTCCATGGGCTCTGTGGGGACCCAAGACATTAAGGCAGTGCTGAGGGGGAGGCTAACCTTACAGTGTATATTAACTTAGTTATCTGTATCTCATTAGACACTTTAAAAGTCTGTCTACTTGAAGTACTAGGCTTTTTATTGATCTCTTTGACAGATGCAATAAGAAAGGAAAAAGAAAATTACTGTTTTATCTGGATTTTTTTTTTTTTGGTAGCTGGCATATTTGATTGTCATTATGCCTGCAGTGCTCCCTGCCCCTAATGACCAAGCTGATATGTCTTCACTTACACTCTTCCTTCAGCAAAGGCTCCTTCTAAAAGGCTCCCCAAACCAATTATTTAGACTAAACACTGAGCAAGAGCAGGGCATTGGCACAGTGACATTTAGGGAGAGAGTGTTTCTTTTTTTAAAAATCTTAATTTATGGGAAACTTTGCATGGGGAACTGAGTCTTCAAACAAGATGATCACCTACTGCCCAGATGATGACGGGAGTCTCTGCGTCAATGCCATATTCTCACCACACGAGACTCCCTGAACTGTTGTTTGGATTTTTTCTGGCAAATTCTTAAAATCCAGCTGGCCCAACCATGGTAGCTTGTGCATGACCCACCGCTATTGATTACCTTAAGATACATACAAATCACTTCCTATTGCACCTGCACATGAAGGACTGCCCTATCAGACCACTCCTGACTATGCAGAAACAGTTTCTACTGACTAATTACAAATGTTTTACCTATGTACAATTATAGAATCACAGACTTGTTTAGGCTGGAAAAGACTTTAAGATCATTAAGGCCAACCATTAACCCAGCACTGCCAAGTCCACCACAAAACCATGTCTCTAAGCACCACTTCTACATGTCTTTTAAATACCTTCAGGGATGGTGACTTAACCATGTCCCTGGTCAGCCTGTTCCAGAGCTCAACAACTCTTTCTGTGAAGAAAGTTTTCCTAATATCTAACCTAAACCTCCCCTTGAGCAACTGGAGGCCATTTTCTCTTGTCCTACTTCTTGTTACTCGGGAGAAGAGACCAACACTCACTACAACTTTCAGGTAATTGTAGAAAACAATAAGGTCTCCCCTGAGCCTCCAGGTTAAACAACCCCAGTTCCCTCAGCCACTCCTTGTATGACTTGCCGTATAGACCCTTCACCAGATTCATTGCCCTTCTTTAGACCTGCTCCAGCACCTCCATGTCTTTCTTGTAGTGAGGAGCCCCAAACTGGACACAGTACTCGAGGTGTGACCTCACCAGTGCTGAGTACAGGGGCACAATCACCTCCCTACTCCTGCTGCTCACACCGTTTCTGATCCAGGCCAGGATCCCTTGGCCTTCTTGGCCACCTGGGCACACTGCTGGCTCATGTTCAGCTGGCTGTCCACCAGCACCCCCGGGTCCTTTTCCACCAGGCAGCTCTCCAGCCACTCCTCCCCAAGCCTGTAGCGCTGCATGGGGTTGTTGCGGCGCAGGTGCCGGACTCGGCACGGATTAGGTGCATGCTGCAGGAGGAGCCGCCGGGGAGGACCGGCGATGGCCAGGCCCTCCTCCTGGCAGTTCACCAGCGCGCCTTGACGGCACAGGGACGCACCTGCTCCGTGCCCGCGAGGGCACACCCCCTTCTGCAGACCCCCTTCTGACACCCGGCTGGAAAGTGGACTTTTTTTTTTTTTTTTCCCGGGGAAAACCCCATTTCTGGCGGGCGATCCGGCTGCCAGCAGAGGTCAGCCTGGGCCCGCGGAAGCGCCGGGCGGCGGCCGGGGCCGGGGCCTAGGCTGGGGCTGGGCCCGGGCCGGTGAACGCGGCCTGAGGCCGTTCTGAGCGAATACCGGAGGGCTATCGGCGGCGCTGAGAGCCGTTGGCTGATGTTTGGTGCTGCTGCTCCGCAGCACGACCCCGAACGCGTCCCAGGGAGGGCCGGGCGCCGCTGCCCCGGCCCTGCGCGCCGGACTGTCCCTCATGAAGCCGGGTGCGGGCGCTGAGATGCGACGCAGGAAAGATTCGCTCTTCCTTCGACGTTTTGCTGGCAGGGTGGTTTTTAAAAGCGTTGCCACACTGTGTTAATATAGTTTTTTCTCGCTGTTACATCTGCTCTGTCATGCTTGCTTGCCATACTTCTCTGCTACTGACTCGGTGCAGCCTGACGGCTTTGTGCTTTCTTGGGATGCAGTTAGACAATAGTTTTTCTCTCCGGAAGGAGGTCCCACCTGGGCAGCTTGCTGTTTTGCTCCTGTGCTATGGTTTGCTGCCCAGATAGTTGCATTGATGCAACTGTCTGTGGGGCTGCACTTTAAAAAGGAAAAATAACAAAGTTTTTTTCTTTTCTCTGCTGGCCTGCAAGTGTTGTCTCCATGGTGTTACTTTTCTTTTGTCTTATAGTCCACGAATGATGTCTCCTCATAAGCTGCATGTCTGTACAATAAGCTTGTCCACTGGGCAGCCCACTCCATCATGACAACCATCTTCATCATGACCAGCCCCTGAACTTCTGTTCACCCTGTTGCTAGCCGTGCCCAAACCCTTCACAGGTTCCCTCACCACTCCCCCAGTGCAGACCTTTCACTTACTCATTCTGACTCTCCAGACCAATTTGCCCATTCCCTTCCCCACCAAGGACTTTCTAGCCAAGCCAGCACCTCACTGCAGTGAGGCACCTTGACTCTGGAATGCTTCTGCTCCCATATCTCCCCTGAGCTCTGCGGGTGTCTAGTGAACATCAGTCCCTAGGAGGCAAGGCCACGTCTTCAGGCACGGCAGCTGCTAGATTGCAGCAGTGTCAGTTCAGCACAAAGGAGACTGGGGCCTTCACCATTTGCAGAGTCCGAGTTTTGACTCGGAGCATAGCAAAGTTTTTCCTGTGCCCTGTTAAGCTCAGAGTCCTCGGGTGAAGCTGTGGTGCTGGATCACTGTCAGCCCTGTTAGGCTCTGTGAGCAGTGGGGGAAACAAGCCACCCGGGCACTAACAAAGCCAAGATCTTGTGTGTGCACCAAGGGCTGTTGCCTTAACACAACTGTAAGGTCTGAGCTGCTGGGTCTGAGCAGCAGGATCAGGGCAGCAAGACCTGAGCAGCAGGGTGTCAGAGCTCTTGGTGAGCTGGGATGTCCGTAAGAGCTGTGCTGCAGCATAGGCTGCCTCCTGGCTGCAGGAAGCTGACAAAGAGGCAGCAGAGATCATCTTGCCCTGTGGTTTAGGGACTTCTGCTGAATCCTGCAAGGTGCTGTAGCTTGAGCCCTTCCTCACTTTCCTTGACACATCAGTGCCCATCACAGATTGACAACATAAAATGTGAGGCCATGGTAAACAGCTTCATTCTCCCCCACCTCCAGAAGATCTGGCCATGTAGCACATGGATCAGAAAATGACTAAGGAAATGCAGGAACTTACTGGAAGCTGTAAAGTTCTGCCAGTTCATAATTGTGGTATTTTAAACACCTGATGAGAGAGAATATAAGATATTGGGGCTTTAATAGCTTGTTGTGTCTGGGTGCCACCACTTGGGAACAGCTTTCATGGGAATAACTGGAAGCAATTCCTTGGGCGGGTCAGTGGACAACAAGCCTCTTATTGCCCATCACCCTGCTTCCACCTGCAAAATAACACTTCCTGCAGCCCTGAGCCAAGACTTCATGGAGAACCTAAGTAGACAGTCTTAATCATCTTAGATATAAGCCCCAGGCAGTCTTATTTGTATGGTTGGTGCATAATGGTAAAGGTTCATCCAAATCCTTCCTCGTGCCACTGATGGGCAGCAAGAAAAGACAACTCCAAAATCATGGAAGGGCCAGTAGTGACAATCTGCTGTGGCCTGCCTTGTAACCCAACTCTGCCCACCATCCTCTGCTATCTTCCCACTTGGTCATGCAAGGGAGGGCTGCTCTCTGCAGCATTAACCTGTGAGATTCCTAACACTACCTTATGGGATAATGGGGATCCTATATGTAGGATAGGTAGGCTTTTTGTGGAAAACAGCTGCACTGGAACATACTGTGAAATCCTGGATGTCAATGTGATTTGTTATGCTCCGTATGCTCAAACCAGACTTACCTCCTTCCTACAGCTAGAAACACTTCCTATTTATAAAAGAAAACACACCAATTAAGAAATATGGAGAATTCTTGCCTGCATATCACAGAATTAGACACTGCAATATCCTTTCTTTACTCAAAATATATAAATACAAATAAGCATGTTTTGGCAGTGGCAGTGTGAGAGCATGTGTGTGTGTGTGGTGCCTTGTTTTTAGTTTGCGGCTCTAGAAATAGGTTTTCAGCTGAATTTTTATCTATGAGTCCTGGGAATGGTTCTCCACTGTTCCCAGCATGGCAGAGTCAGTGATATGTGCAGCTGTGCAATGGACAAGCAAGGACAAGCCTGCAATGGGAGGCTTTCTGAGATGTGGTGCTGAAGCATTGCTCTGTTTCTCCAGGCCACAGGCTAAGAATAACCACTCTCCTCACTGGTTCTGGGACCATTTTAAGGTGTCTTTGCCGCAGGGGGCCAGTACAACATCACCTGTCTGACTTGTGGGGAAGCTGTTGGGAGCTGAATGTCTGGAGGGAGATGCATAGATAGAAAGGTGCCTTGGTGATACGTCTGCCTTGGCATACTCCGTCGGTGAAAGGCTTATGGGAGGCTCCTTGCAGCAGCTTGCACTTGTGGCTTCTGCAGTGCTCCTGGCACAGGGGTACACTGAGAGAGGAGTCAGACCAGGAGACAAGTTTATTTAATCTCAGATGCTATAGAGGGACTTCCCAGGAAGGTGAGATTTGGCTTGAAATTTCCTGGGAGAGAGGATCCCTGGTACATGCAAGCTCTGGGGGCTGAACTTGAGTGTTGCCTCAAGAGCCATGTTCTTCTTCCCGTAGGTAAGGCAGGCTTGTGGGCACACTCCACTTGGCAGCACAGCACACTCCCTCTTCAGCTAGTTATTTTTTAGAATTTGGGTTTCTGCCTGATAACGGGAAGGTGCTTAGTGCAGAGGTAATGTTTTCTCCAGCCTTGGAGGGAGGAAGGCTTTGATGGATAATAAGATGTGCAAGAGAGGAAACAGGCTATTTCTGAGCATTACCTGGAGCAGATGCGATATTTTGTAAACTCATGGCCCCTGAGATTAAATTCTGCTTCATTTTTGATTGCAGAAATGTTATGATGTGCTTATTGACACCCAGGCAAATAATGTTTTAAATGATGATGTATTACCAGCTACATCATTCGCCTCCAGCATTTTGTTTTGCAACCAAAAAGCAGGCTACACAAAGCCTCTTAAATAAAATAACATACCCTGTTGGTCTTATTAACACCTGAAAAGTTAAAGAAAAAATGAATTCTGCACTGGTACTTTAGAAGTGGATGTTCAACTGAATGAACTGGGCTGAAAGGGATGAAAAGGGATAGCAAACATGGCTGAAATACTGTATTAGCCCTTTTTCTAGTCAATCTTCAGGTGGGTGATTGCTAGATCAATTTCTAGTTGTGGCTAAAAAACCTTTGCTGGTGCATGGCTCCAGAGAGATGAACCCAAAATGAACTTCCCTTGGGTAAAATATCTGTTCACCTTCACATGATAACATCTCACCCACGTCTTATTGCTGATGGAGGCATTGCAAGATAAGAAAAAGGAAGAAGAAAAAAAAGTGGAGGAAAGTTCTGTAACTACAGAGAAATGTGATCTGAGAATTTCTTGAATGGTGAATGTACTGATGTCTTAGAAGCTTAGATACCATGGTGATAGTTGCCTTAGCAATGTTTTAGCTACGTAGGTAATCACAATCAAAACTGTCTCTTGTGACAAAATGATGCTGTATTTTATTTCTTTACAAAGCTTTTGTGAATGTGCAATAATGTGGTTTATGGCTTTGTATCTAGGCATCAGATTTTCTCTGAAGCTTCTTGTCCTTGGCATTCTTTTATTTTTTCACTGATGAAAATAAATGTTAATTCTGAAAAGAAATGCCTTTCATGCAAAGGCTTTTTTACACATGAGAGACTGGCAAATTTAGTCCTGACTCACCACAAGATAAAAAAATACCACTTTTGGGGTGAGACAGGATCAATTTTAGAGGTTACGTTCAGGTTCTCATCTTTTAAAAACTAATACAGCCTGAGTTGCTGTAGGTTTACTGCTCATGTTTCCACAGCCTGACATAATTTACATATCTGTGTATTTTCATAGCTGGCACTCAGACAAACCAAATTTTATGAAAAATTGAATAAGTAGGCAGCTATCTCAATTGTGACTTACAGTGTGTCTTAATAAAACCAGTACGTAAACATATAAAGTGGGATTAAAGGCATGAGCAATTATCTTTTTTTCATTTGGAGTTGAAAGTATTTGCATTTCAAAGTTATTTATTAGGAAGAAAGGCAGTCTGGGATTTTAGAACAGGCAAAATAGGCTGCCTGGTAGAGCAGCAGGCTACCAGAGGTGACAAGAAGGTGTTGGTGGGGCAGTGGTGGCTTCTGTGCGGTGTGCATTGACCCTCCCAACACCTCCAGCCTCCAAGCCCATGGTGCAGGAGCAGTAAGCCTGGCTTTCCAGGACTTTCATTCAGGATTTGTCTTGGATCACCAAAATTCAGTGCTTTCCAGGCCATGGAGAAGCCCTCAACCAGCTCAGTGACAGTGTGTTTGGTATTATATCAGCCATGCTTATGCTCCTTCAACCAGGTGACAAAAGGGCTTGTCTCTTTATGGAAATATCTAGGGAAGAGGTATTATCCATAGCAAATTGAAGTGTCTTCAGTGTTTATTGGTGTATGCCAGCCACATCTAAAGCTGCCATGTTCTTTCTTTCAGTAATTCACCACACTCTTCTTTACCTTCCCTTTCTTTTTTCTCCCTTTCAAAAAAAAAAACAGGAAAGAAAAAGTACACAAAAGCTTATTTATGTTGATGTTTTCCAGGCTGTTGATCATAAACTCATAGAGAAGCTCATGTTGGAATGGGCCTTAAAAAAACAACTTGTCCAAACTTTCATGGGAAAGGGATCCCAAATGAGATTATCTGGCGTCATATCAAGCCATGTATTGAAAATCTCTAGTGAAGGGGACTCTATTACATCCCTGGGGATGTTCCAGTGATTCTTACTGTAAAAAGCTTTTTTATATCAAGATGAAACCTATCCTTGTGCAACTTGTACCCATTGTCCCTTTTCTCCTCCATGTGACTCCTTGTGAAGAGAAAGCCTGTTCTCTCTGTAGTTGCCCTCTAAGTACTGGAATGCTGTGATGAGGTGCCCCTTGAGCCTTCTCTTCTGCATGGAGAAAAGACCTAACTCCTTCAGTCCTTTCTCAAAGGGCAGATACTCTAGCCCTTTGATCATCTTTGTGGCCCTCCTTTGGACTCCCTTCAGTCTGCTTGTGGCTTTTTTGAACTGTGAGGATGAGGACCAGACATTGTACGCCAGCTACTGCGTAATGATGGAAAGAGTCAAGTTTGTCAATCTACTTGCAAGGACAGGTGAAGAAGATTAGCATATGAGAACTAAGGGCATTTAGAATAGAAAGAAAAAGAAATGCAGGACTAGGGAAGGAAATGCCACCTTGGGAAATTCTAATTTAGGTTTGGCTAGCAAGCCTGCCTTTTCTTGGAGCCAAGGCCTGCATTTGTGGTGACTTGTAACTTCAGGTATTTTTTTCTCAGGGGCTGCATTCCCTTCTAGCCTGCAAGGCTGTAAGAGCTCAAAGCTACACAAAATCATCATTAGCTTTCTGTTATTTCTGTTTCTAGTGATTTCTCCTGCTGGGACCAAAGCAGAGACTATTCCCCATTACTGTGCTGTTGCAGGTAGCCTTGCAGGTCTACTTGGATGTCCTGTGCTGAGATATCCACAGGGACAAGAAGGTACATGCTTTGACAAGGCTGCTCTTCTCTGCTGCAGGGATGTCAGAGGCTGATGGGCTCATTTCCTGAGCTCTTGGTGTCCTCTGCAGTGGCTTTGGCACTTTATGCTGAAATATTCCTGTGATTAGACTCCACAGCATGTGTTTAAGACAGACTGATCTTTAACTCAGTATTTGTGTCTGATTTGTGCACTTTGTGGGATTCTGAAGTGTTATTTATAACTTTTCATGCTAAATTTTAATGATAAGAGCATAAAAGCTTTTTGACTATTATGCACTACATTTTATTATAATCACTGTTAATAATTATATAATAGAACATAATTTTCATCAAGGTTTGATTCACATTTCATAAATGTCTCTGGCAACTGCTTAAATGGCACGTTGCGTTCATAAAACTTGAGTACCTGCTCTGCTTAATGAGGGGCCATCATCTGTGGCACAGCTTCAGCATGACAGGGCTTTCTGAGGGAGCCCAGGGGCTGGGAGAAGAGTGGTGGCTTTGGTGGGGCTGTTGCCACTGCAGCCACAGGAGAAAAGCCATGTCATGGTGGTGAAGAAGTGCTGTTACAAGCCAGGAAGAAGTTTTTCACCAGAAGCTCCTGTGCCTCTAATGTGGAGATAATCTTGGCTTTTTCTGTAGGATAGGCCAGTGGAAGTTCCTGGAAAATTTGTAGGAGAAAATCATGGTAGACATGGAAAATGTAGAGGACCCATTTCTTTATGTATTTCTATGCTTCTTATAATGGCTCATTTTGAACCTGTAAAGATGCTTAAAATGTTGGAATTAACCCTGGTGGAAATAAACTAACAAGAAAAATATCCAAAGGTGCACAAAAAAATCTTCTGCTTGGCATTTTTAACACGCTTGTACTGAAGTAAGCATTGAGTCAATTCAATTTAGTCCTAATATATTTGTTTTCACTTTCTTTAGGAGAACACCCCCCAGGGACAGATGTACTTGGATAACAAAGATGACAGTACAATTTCTAGACAACAAGAGATGGAGATGAATCAGACATCTTTACATCAAACCAGTTTATCTGCAAAGGTGGCAGCCAAACCGGTGACCAGAAGTTGCAATGAGCTGCGGCTATTAAAAGAGTATCATGGCATGGTAGTGAGCCTTGGAGAGCCACAGACCCTTTGTGAAAAACCAGCAATAGGGCAGGATGACTGCATTGCTCTGAGGACGGATTTCACTCCTGTCCCCATGCAGGGAAGGTAAGAATAAGGACAAAAAGAATATTTTTTTCTCTTAATCCAAATTACTTTTTTTTTCCTTGCAGAGTAGATACGTATGTTCATTAAGTGAATGTTGTTTCTCCCGCCCACATAGAGAACAGGAAGCTTAATGGGACATAAGAGCAGTATTAATTGCCATGGAGGGGTCATGGATCACCAGATTTCTGAACTAATCTCAGCTTTAATAGCAGCCATGGGCCAATTTTGCTGTGCTTTCAAAATGAGATATGTGGCTTTTCTTCCCTGCTTGGTGTCACAAAACAGAGAGATAAAGCGGTTTTCATGTCTCGTCCCTCACCTCTTTCAGAAAAATGCATTGTAAGGCCATAAACCGAGTCACTACAGCTAAGACGGCAAATACTAAAATGGCACTAATAATGCAACTGTAACAGCTGACACACCACATATCAAGTGTACAAGGACTGTGTGCTCCTTGTGTATCCTCTCCTGCATTAGGAAAGGTGCAGGTTTGGGGGAGAGCGTGCTGGTTTTTTTTCTGGTATGACAGGTACAACAACAGCAATTCTATTTGTAAGAGTTTGGAAATATTTTATGGACTCCAAAATACTGCAGGTGACTTTTTAAACATTTGTTGTTCACGCGCTCACTTTGTTAAACCCCTTGGGTAGCAGGATGGAGCAAGCTTTGCACCAGCAGCAACCACGGTGTGCAGAAGGCAGAGAGTGTGATCTGTCAACCTTTTCAGGTAGTTTTGAGAATTTGTAGAGGTGACTTGACAGAGCCTAAAGCGAGAGCAATGCTGTACCTAATCTGAGGTCCTGAGCAAGATGGCTTCTGCTGTAGTGGTGGAGTACCCGCACAATTTCCAGAACATTCTTGTTGCACTGCTACAAATCAGGAAAAACCAGAGTGGATTTCAAAGCAATTTAATGTTTAAATCAGATTTTTTAAGCTGCTTAAAATTAAATAAACATAAAAGTACAATTTATTTACTTATGTAGTCAAAGTGGCTCAGAAATATAATGCAGGTAAGAATTGCAGGTCCTGCCTGTAGTCATCTAGACTTTTCATCCAAAGAACAGAATTTTCTTTTTATTTCTCTTACTTCCGTCCTTCCTTCCTTCCTTCCTTCCTTCCTTCCTTCCTTCCTTCCTTCCTTCCTTCCTTCCTGCCTTCCTTCCTGCCTTCCTTCCTGCCTTCCTTCCTGCCTTCCTGCCTTCCTGCCTTCCTCCCTCCCTCCCTCCCTCCTTCCTTCCTCAGTTGTTCATGTAAGGTTAAATCCTGTGTGCTTCCCACTGTTCTGGGCCTGCTGGTCACACCCCTGCATTGCTGAGCAGAGCTGAGGTCTGTCCCATGCCCATGCATCTCAGTTAGAATAAACTAGGCTTATACTGGGAGGAAAGGAGGGTTGGGGCATTTTGGTAAGTTCCTTGACCTGAGCAAGGGTGAGACACACTAGCTGGATGAGCTTTGCTGCACTTGTTACTTGTGTACAGCATAGGTGTGTCCTATAAGTCTACAGCAAACCAAGTCAAAGTTTTATGTGCATCTGGAATTATTTCCATCAATGCTTTCCAAATATTAAAAAAATAATGAAATTGACAGCTTGACCACAAAAGCCGTATAAATCCTTTAGAAATGATTTTTGGAGTGTTTGAGGATTTGTTGTGTTGACTAGGAGTTTTCCCAACAGAATCAAATCTTGCAAAAGTTCTTGACTTCAGCATATGGCAGGGGTGGGTTAATGTCATCTTGTTTTGAAAGAGCATGGTAAATGCAATGTATATGTGAGGATGGGAGGAAGGCAGGGGAAGGGAAGGACTGGTGCATCTGGAGGCAAGATTTTTCTTTTGTGAATTCACATGCACAGCTTGCTACATGTGTGTTCCACAGTGCTACTTACTGTCCCATTAAAAGGACCTGGGGGTGCTGGTTGACAGCCAGCTGAACATGAGCCAGCAGTGTGCCCAGGTGGCCAAGAAGGCCAAT
>JAVSBS010013699.1:175215-203507 GCA_033124195.1 Coracias cyanogaster | reverse complement strand
AAACTATAGTCCGGCCCCCGACAGTGTCTGAGGGACAGTGCACCGGCCCCCTGTTTAAAAAGTTTGAGGACCCCTGGGTTAGAGAGATGCTAGGACAAAGGTTGGACCCTGGAGGTCCTTTCCAACCATAATGATTCTGTGATTCTGTGATTCTGTGACTAACTAACCTGGTACAGGAACAAAAACGATGATTGTGTTCTTATGGACCAACTCTCACTCTTCTGGCTAAACTTCTTCCTGTTATTTTTCAATTGATGATGTGAATTTCTGTACTGGCAGTACATGACTTACTGTGAACCTGTGAACCATAGTTTGGAAATCATGGTCAGAGGTTACAGAGATGAAAAGTACTAAATCACAGGGGAGCCCACCTTTCTGCAAGTGGAGGTAGTAGCTCCAGGACTTTTAGTAACACTATTTTCCTGTTCAGTAAACTGTAGTCACTGTGCATGGTTTAGGAGTAGATGTACCATTAAAGAGCCATCCCCATGATCCCTTACAGACAAATGTATATCTAATCTATACCAATATATTAGGGCTCAGGAAAGGGATCTCCTGAAATTTCTCCGTGTCGAACTTTACCTCTCTTGCTCCTCCAATATTGATTTTTTTTTGCATAGAGATGAATCTTGTCTAGCTCTTCATAGCATTTATTTTAGCTGATGTACATTAGGTGCAGTTAAAATACTGGTATTATCTGTGTGACCCCTCTAGTATGAGTAATTACCCTTAAATAATTTGGACTACTCAACAGAATGCAGATGAAAACATGGATAAACCTTTACAGAGTCACAAGTTGTTTGATTAGTTTCATTAGAATGAGAATTAGCTTTTAATGTAAATTGTTCTTTTGCTTGCAAAGAAAACTACTAATGATGAAAAAAAGAGGAGACCAAATCCTTTTTTTTTTTTCTGTAAAGAGGTTCACTAAATTAGCATGTCTGTATGGTTTGTTTTAATGCATCTACTTAACTTAAATTGCTGAATTATCTTTCAGGGATAAGATTCCCATGTTCTCTAAATTGTTCAGATGTACACTGAGACAAGACTTTCTAAAGAATCTATTTAACAGAACAAGAGGTTTTTCTTGGTTGCTAAAATTACCTTTAAGAAAATGTTCGTGACTTCAGCGAGGCCCTTTTCCCAAGGACATAGATGTCCATCCTATTCTGGACTGAACATTTCCATTTGACTGCAGCACAAACCTGCAGGCATTTTGTGGTCAGTGTGCATATTGTCTTGGGCTACCTGCCTGTCAAAATGCCTTCTCATTTACTTTGCGCATTGAAGAACAGGACCTTCTCATTCCAGCTTTTATTGCATTGCCTTAGGCTCTCTGGGCTATGTGTGAGGAGGTCTGGACTATCACAGTGGTCACTCAATGACTTTGTCTCTCCAGAGCATCCTTCCCCCTGAAATAAGCCTGTCCGCCTTCTTGTGAGCAACATTCTTCCTTCAGTCCTGACCACTGTGGGAAATGGAGGCATGCCACTCGAAGCGGACTATGAATCAGCTCCGGTGGCATTCAGTGGGAATGCACCTGGTCTAGTTGTGTGTTGACACTGAACTGTGGTGTAGTTTAGCCTATTGGAAACACAGGTTTTAAGGTAGTGGAAGGCAGTGAAGGAATGGCAGTGAAGTCTGGATTTTAATTTTGCACTTCTCTAACTCTCCTCAGCCTTTAAAAAATAGATTGACCAGGATTCTTTTCATTAAAGTTACATGAAAGTGGCTTTTGCAGTCTGTAGTCTATTAGTCCAAACTACCTTCCTGAGCCTCTTACACTGGAGGAAGATTTCATGCTGCAGTGTGGAAGCATGGGCAATGCTTTTCAGATCAGCCCTGACATCTTCAAAAGCAGAGGCTACTTTCTTCCATCACATCTCTTCATGTATGGGATGTGGCCACAGAAAAGGCCCCTTGGTTGCTTTGGTCATCATCAGTGCTACTTCCATGGTAAAAGCACGGCTTTACATCAACCAAATCTGAAATCCTCCTTTGTGATCCACAGGAAAGGAGTGGAGTCAGCTGTTTTCATCTTAGGCATTAGTGAGCCTCAAAGGCCTTCTGTAGAAATGAGATGAATAGTAATTCTTAATCCCATGTAAGCAGTTAGTTGCATCACTATTTAAAACCACGTTACTGAAAAAGAAGGGCATTCACTGGAATATAGAAGTAGTGGAAGGTGGTGGGAGAGGGAAGTAATAGAGTAACTAGACCCTGTGACATTCACTTCATATTGCCATTTGCCTTTCTTTCATGTAATTGCTGGTTCTACCTCCTGTAGGTGGTCAGATAATAGCACTATCATCTTAGGAAGAGAACTCATTATTCATGAACTTTTCATGAGAAATTAGACCATGAAAGCAAGGTGATGAAACCAAGCTCTAATGTTACTCCATTGAAATTTTATTTGGATGAATTTGGCCCTGGAATTTGTTGGTCATTTATGTGATAGTCCTTGGAAAATGTTTTCTTTAAACTTTCTGCCTCATTAAGACGATTCATCTCTGAGATCATAAAAAGTAGCATCTTTTTTTGAATCTGGTTGAATTTCTATTTCATCAAGCAAAACTATTTCTCTCAGCATTTCTCCTGTCCCTCAGTTTCACTTACATAATGCTCACTTATGTAAGAAAAAGTAAAAACAATCAACCAAATCCAACTCTTCCTTTACTCTGAATCTGTGGCTCCAGGATCAGTAGGGAGATTGGTTTGCAATAACAAGGTCAGTGAGTTAAAAACGTCTGTTGAATCCTCAGTTTGCGGCAGGACAATGAAAAGATTACAATTGCATTTCCTGTTAGTTAGAGAAGCTGGAAGAAGATAAGCTATTGTATAGTCAAAAGTCAATATGAAGGTGAAGTTATGCCTTTAGCAGTCAGGGATTACAAATATCAATTTTGATTTTTAGTTATGTTGATGTATTGCTACTTTTAAAGGACATTTATGCAACTTGGGATTAGATGTCAATAAGCCATGGTTACTGTCTAAATAAGTAAAATTTATGTGACAATTTAAAAGCTTCCTCAGACAGGGGAAAAAGACTGAGGAAAAAATCCTAAAAAACATTCAAAACACATTTTTTTTGTGTGTCCTAGGACTAATTTTGATCTTTAGCTATTAGAATAAAAGGAGATCATCTTCTGTTCAACATTCAAAAGAGGGAAAGCGGTTATTTTCACATCATAATTGCATGTTTGTGTAGGAACCGTTCTGATTTCTCATGTCAATCACAGAAACAGTAGAGAAGAGTCCAGGACAGATAGATGACTTCACAGCAAACCACCACATTCATCATTCTCATGTGGCTTTCTGTGATCTTGCCTGCTGCCTGAATGGTGACACTTTTGGCTTTCTCTCCATTTTTTATCTATAAGTGAATGTTTCTGAGTTTTGGTTCCCTATGAAGATCTTTAAATTCTACGTCACTGCAGTTAACAAATAATATTAAACAGGTTTTAAAGTTAGGACTTCACCTGCTAATGAAACACACAGAAGCAGACCTCACTCATGATAAATTTCCCTGTGTTCAGAGTTACTTAATTTCTCTGTTGCTGTCTACTATTCGTAATCTCGGTGCTTATTTCTTATAATTATTCACAATATCTCGGACTGGACATGCACTACAATTTCTCTTCTGTCGTCAGCACACTAAAACGAAAACACTCCTATGTAGCCACTCAAATGCTTTTTGATTCTGACAGGACATTTTGGTAAACAAAAATCAACGACTATTAATTTTTGTTTTTAAGTGCTCTTATGAAAGAATCAGGGGGTACTAATTAACTGTTTCACACTTTTCCAGCTGTCAGGCTAGAAACTGAACTCAGCACTCAGTGAAAAATTTGCAGTATACCAACCTCAAAGATCAAATGTTTCAATTGAGTTCATGTGACATTGCACAAAACTATTGAATTTTGCAAGCAGCTGCTCTCTTCCTAATGGTTAATAATATGGTTATGTGGGGTTCATCTTCATCAGACCTCTTAGGCCAATTGTGGAAAGATGCCAGTAATGTACAAGCTTCAATCCTCTTTGGGATTGGACAGCTGTTTCCTCATGTAAACCTCTATTTAAACAGGGGAAGGCTTTTGATGTCAGCAATGATTTTTTTATATTATAAGGTTGAAGGGTTAAGCCAAGCAGACAGCCAGACTTTGACAAAGAAATATGTTGTGCAGAGGCAGTCACAGTTGAGCAGGAGGGCATGCATGGGGCTTAAATAGCTGATGTGAGGAGTAGCTATCCATGTAAGATGAAGCAAATAGCTCAGTCATTCAGTATCCCTCAAAGAAGCTTTTTCTTTGGAAAACTGTTCTTTGTTCCTTGCTGATGTGCCTGTGTGTGGGCGGCAGCTCTGACATACTAAACAATTTGTGGAAATAAGAACTTTGCACTAGCAAGGGGACAAATTATACTAATTAATAAGAATTCAGTTTTGTCTCCAATTTCCTACCGTGTAGGAGTGCAAAAGATTTATGTGGGGAAGGACTATTAAGTCTTTCATGACAGTGACTGGGGAGAAGGAAAATAAACCGTTGGAAATTCATAGCCTTTACATGTATTGCTGCAACAGGGGGACATGAAGATAGGCAATCACTGCAGCGCTGTTGCTGGGCAGTAAATGGTTTGCATGATAACATGGCAACTTTCTCATGGGCCTAGGCCCTGTGATTGAAGCATAGTGCAAGAAGAAACCTGAAAGTGCAGCCAAAAATAGCTGAGAAAGGGAGTCATGGAGGGGAATCTGATACTAAGGCTTGAACCTCAGTGAGACAGAGGTAGGGCAGGAGCCCATAACTTTGCAGAGCATAGGAGAAGAGAGCCCAGGACAAGGACAGCTTGGTTTCATGGTCCAGTCAGAAAAGAAGTAATGCTAGTGGGGGTCCCTTACTGTAAATGTCCTGTAGGAGGTGGATGTACAATCTCCACTCTAGTCTGAGGAACAGTAAACACCTCCTAACTCTTGAGTAAGTGTATAGGCCACCAAACACCAAGGCACTCTTATTTTTCTTTCTCTTTCAATTTATGCCTCTAAATAAATAATGAAACAGCAATTGAAACATCAACTGTAACTCAGGTGTTCTATTTTCTAAGTAAATTTCTTAATAATCACCATTGTTTTATCTACTCCACTTGCTTCTTCTTCCAGTGATTATTTTGTTGAAAATATAAGGGCTTGGAGGAAGAGGAGAGGAAAAGTTTGCAGGCTATTGCCTTTCCTAGTAATCAGGGTAGCTAGGTGAGTGCTTGGGTAGCTTAATTCTTACTGAGCATTTGCCCAAAAATCTTGCCTCATTCTCTCCCCAGGCTGCTAGAGGGCTGCTGCAAAGCATGGAGAGGAAAGAGAGGACTCTGAGACACAAGTGGAGGGAGAAGCATCTGGAAGGAAAGATATCAATAAAATGCAGAGACCATAGGAATAGTGAGAGGGATGAATGGAAACCCTTCCGTGTGGCTACAGAGGGACATTGGGTGAAGCTAAAATACAGTGTGAGTGATAGCATGGTGTAGTGAGGTATGGAGCGAATTACATAAAAGCAAGTTAATGCCATGGTTGTAAGCCAGTCTCTGATGAAATCAGCCCTTAGTTATGATAAAGGAATCCTAACTCTACCTAAAGCTGCTGCTAACAAAAGAGTACGAAACTGTCAGTTCCAAACCTTGAAGTGAGGCAGCCAGGTCAACAACATTCCTTGCTTACTCTGAATGTCTTGCAATAGTAAGCACTTTTGGCTTGATTTTCCAAACAAAATTAGGCATGGTAACAAGATAAAAACATGGAAGGCCACGATCCCTCAAAAAAGAAAACAATCCTACTCTTTCCTTCCTCCTTTTTTTTTTCTTCTTTTTTTCATAGCTTACTGATAGGAGCAGATATTTTGGAGCATAGTTCTGCTTGGTAATAGAAATGTGTTTCAGTCTGCCCAATATATTAAATGTCTCTCCCATTAGAATTAATTAGTGTCAGAGTAGTTTGTTCTCTTGTGTTAGAAGCACTGGAAATCATTCCTCTCCAGGATAGTGGTGGTCATACATTTAATAACTGAAGTTCATGTTAAATTGAATGTAGTTGATGGAAAAATAGATAATGCAGACGGAAGAAATTAGCCAGTGGGAAAAAAAAAAAAGAGTCACAGTCTATAGTCTGACAAATCATATGGCTTTTAAAAACCTGCTGTTCATAAGGAGCTCAAGTGGTTTACTCTCTGAAATACAGTAAAAGCTGATAAATGAGTCACCAAAATGCTTACAGACAGTGACCAAGCGAGCAAGTCTGTGCTTGTTAGGCACTAATGGAACTGCAGGGGCAACCTGCAATAATTGTGCTAATAGACCAGCAAAAAATCAGAGACCACGCGGAGCTCTGTCCACAGCAGTTTGGAGCTAAGTCAAGGACAGCACAGTGAGCTGCAACCAGGTCTGTCAGAACCAAGGAGGTTCTGAAGTAATGAACTTGGGTTTGTTCTTTTTTTCCTTTGCACATTTTTATATGATTTATTTCAGGCAGGGTGAAATAGAAAACTGATTGGCAGTTACAGCAACTCATAGTTTTCAGAAGTGCAGCACAAGATACTGACTCAGTAGTGTCTGTGAATTAACACTATTCAGAAGCAGCTGCAAAAGGCTGAAGGTTTTGCTCACGCTTTCTGAGCTACTCCCTTTTCCGTGCTAGCCAGTAAGGACAGGAAACACTGTCCATCTGCCATTCACTCCTTGGTATCCTTGAGCAGAGTTTCTATATGGACTCCCTTGCCTGAAGTGAAGCTCTGGCAAAATATTACTCTCAAATGGCCATGCTAGCAGTGATATTGAACTGATAGGTCTGGCAGGGCATTGTACTTGCTGTTTGTGGAGGAAGTGCTATGCTATTGATGAAGTTATTGTAAGAAGTCTGGATTAGTGCAATACTTCATTGAATAGCGTAGGTAAATATTCTGCCGGGACTTTTCCACCCACTCTTGTGGCCTTATGTAATTTATTTTGTCTGCTGCTGAGAAAATAAAAAAGTAAAAGCAGCTTCAAATATTCTTTTGTCTCTAATATTTCTAGCAGTGATAGGAGCAACTCTACTTCCTCAGCCCCATCAGTGACATATGAGCTGCAATCCTCTTTAGGAGTCTGTTGACAGATGGTTCATCATGTAAACCTCTTACAGTGAAAAGCATGAACCTGCATTTAGTGAATCTGTCTGATAAAAGTAAGAGTAAACCCAGAACGGAGAGTAACAAGGAATGCACTTCTGTTTTCTCTGATGGGTCTTTACTTGTGTAAAAAAAACCTAGCAGGGCTAGGTTATTACATAAATACATGATTTTATTGCATCCACTGGAAGCAGATGGTTTCTTTGCCAAGCTTCTCTGTGTGTTGTGCCTCCCAGTGCTTTCCAGTGCAGGCTAACAAGAGCAAATGTTCTATGCAGAAGTGGTCCAACAGAATTTGTGCATTTTAGACATTGTTTTTGGCTCATGTCTACTTGGCATATTGTAGTCTGTGCCCCAAAATGAACTGAGCTAGAACTGTAAGGAATAGTGATGTTTCAGAGAAAAATTTTTAACATCAGTGTGTGGAAAATGATTATTTTTAACCACAAATAAGATGGCAACAAGCATCCGTTACAAACCTTTTCATAGTTGTATGGTAGTATTGAAGAAGATTATAGGGCCAGAAATATTCCAACTAGCCTGTTTTGACAGAACACCGACTGTCTGTGGCGGAAAAGAATGATAGATTTTCATAAGAATTTGTATGCATGAATATCATGCTAATCATAGTTTTGAACCTGTAGGTTTGTCAACAAAAGTTGAAAGAACTCCATGAATGTTATTAGACCTGTCATGATTTCCTTCAGCTGCAAATCTGATGTTTTTCAGGAGAATACACAAGAACTCCATGTCAAAAGCAGTTAACAAATGTACCAATTTATTTACAATTTAGAGTACAGTTGATCATTCAATTTTCTTGATATGCCAATCTAACAAATGTCTCAGGCTCAAGCAGATAGGATAAAGAAAGGAGAATACTGTGTCTTCATGCTTTTTAAACACTGTATGAGTCTGGTGAGATTTAGGTCATACGTACAATGCTTTGAGAAGTCAAAATTAAGTATTGACACCAGCTTCCTCATATGCAATGGATTTTATTTACTTGTATGCAGAATTAATCTTCAAGATCCTGCTGGCACTGCATATGTATCTCTTCAGGGACAAGGTCTTAATGGTATCATAGTCTACATCACATTTAGTCTTCATTAATAAGAAGTTGCAAGTAGGAGCATACGTTGTCCTATTGAGCTTACAGTGTTCTACCAAAATAATATCTAAACTGGAATAATACAACAGAGCTGAGACTCTAACCATACCTCTTGCAATGAAGAACCAATGTCAATGGAGTCCATCCTTCCTTTCTAAATCAACGGTCTTTTCAAAATTTAATATGTCTATACACATCTGTTGTAAGTTAAAATCTGTTTTTAGCTCTGCCATGTGCCATGATATTTTTTCTCTCCAACCCACACTTTTACCTAATGCTTCTGGAGGAGATAATTCCTGCAGTTCTTCCACTGTTCTCATTAACTTTCACATTGCATAATAGTACGAGACCATTTTTTTTTCTCTGTGACAATGTGCTATGGACTTCTGCTTCTCATAAACTGCTTTTATTTGTTTGATTTGTTTTTAAAACATTTCTTTGCAATTTTAACCTACTTCTAAGTGCCATGACACCAATGTGATTCCATTACCTGGGCTTTTAAGTTGTTATTTTTTGTGTAGAGGAGCAACCATGACTCAATGTTGATTCTCTTTGTTAACTTTTAAGAATAATGTCTGGTTCTAGGAATGTTAGTGTCTCTCTCTTTTTTTCCTCATTTTTTTTGTTACTTCATTTAGTGCTCTGCTGCCTAGAGTGTCCACTTACCTTTCTCCTTTGCATTTCCATATTGTCAGAGTATCCTATGGTTTCCTGCTATGTCACACTCTACAGATAATTTCTTTTTGCAAACTGCCTGTGCAGGCTGCATTAAAAAAGCATTTGTTAGTACAGTGGCTGTTTATCTTGGCAACAGTTTCTGGAGTTATTTTATTCAAAAGATATATGTGAGAAGCTGTGTTTTGTTAGCACTATATCTTAGGTTCAGGCATCTGATGTGTATTTCAAGCTTCTCTTATTTGGAGGTGCTGTTGATTCAAGAGCATTACAGCTTTTTTGATCTGTTTGAGTTTATAGTCAAATAGCTGCTTAGCTGTCTGGTCCAACACATAGCAAAGGACAAGCTTTGTTCCTTTTTTGATGAAAAGCCTGCTTTTTCATGCTTTTGAAAATGCTAACCAGTGTTTTTGATTGAAAATTAATAGATTGTTCAGGTGCTATATCTGCCTGAAGAAATAAAGCACTTGTAAACATTCTTCTGTCTTTAACTGTCTAAATTGGCTGTGCTCTACAGCATCTCTGCCAGGGTGGGACCAGTAACAATCCTTCATCTCAATTCTTCTGCTTTTGTGACAGACATATCTGTCTTGCTCCTTTAATGGGGTTCAGTTGTAGGACCTGCTGGTTTTTTTCATCTGTCTCTTTGTATAGCAGCTTGGAGCCTTCTGCCTTAAGAAGGGGAAAAAGAAAGAAGCGGATGAGAATGGGCTGCCATGTCAGCAAGGGGTTTCCTCTTTTCTGTAGATAATCTCTTGCTGAAGAATTACTGTTTTTTAAGTTAGCAGCACTGACAGTTTTCCTGCTTTCTTTTTCTTTGGGAGCACAGAATGAGTATTTGTTTATGTAACCTCTTGTCTGGATGGACAGAAATTTTCGTGTGTATGTGAAGGCTTGTTGTCCATACAGCTACTGAACAGAATGATGTCTTTTTTGGGTGATCAGTGTCCAAAAGTATTTAGATTTGGGACAGTGCTGATTTTTAGAACATGCATGGCAAATACTGTGCATTTCTCATCAAGAATATACCATCAAGAATATGCCATTTCCATCCATCAAGATGGAAGGAAATCCCCTCTGTGAGACTGTGGAGTAACCAAAGTGTCCCTTTGTATAGGGCTAAAGGGAATGGAGCGTCTGAGAGGAAAGAGTCTGGTACCTGCATGACTGGGAGGGAAGATGTGCATCATTGCTGTCAAGAAATATGATGTTGCTGGAACAAAGCCATCTACTACGTAGGAAAAGGAATTTCCTCCTGAACTCTGAAATATATGATTTTGGTTTTTTTTTACTTCTGAGTGCATAGGAATATATTCTTACCTGGAGAGGGATTACAGCATCAATCAGGAAGAAGGAAAGCTGAAATGTCATTATTATTCTTTGTTTTTGTGATCAGTTTCCCCAGTTGGGAGGAGACTTGCTGAATATAATTTGAATGCTACTCTGCATGAGACAAGGAAATTCTCAGAGCTTCTTTGGACTGCATTCTTTGAATCTCAGCTGAATGTGTTTATGGACTCAGATCTTGTGTTTCAAATTCATCTCCCATTGGCACTGAATAGAAAAAAATTGTGCTTTAAACCTGCTTGTTAACATAAATTAGATAGCTCCTTGTCTGACTTTGAGGCCTTGAGGTACTTATAGATATCTGAGGCCTTTCAAGGCAGAAAATTCCAACACTGTGGAATGAGTTTCCTGAGGCTTCTGAACTGCGTATCTTAACATATTACAGTGACCATAGCGAAGGGCTGTTGCAGGGAAGAGCATCATCTTTGTGAGATAAAACTGCATTTATTCTGGAATAATTTCACGGAATATTCTCCAAATATAAGAGCAAATAATTTATTATTATCAGCTACCTTTTTATTCTGTTTTGTTTCTTTAATTTGTTCCTCTGGGGTTTTCAGTGCTTTAAAAATTTTTGTCTCTGATACAACCTGAGGTGAAATGCAATGAACAGTGATGTAGATGTACTCTGTATTGGAAGTTACTTGTTAGGAAGTTATGAGGAAATGATATTTGGAAGGATTTGTTGATAGTTCTTTGTTTTCCTCATCAACACTGAAGAACTAATTTGGTGAAAAGTCTTCTGTACAAAAAAGGGATTCCATCTAAGAGCAAATAAAAAGTACAATGAAAAAGTACTTTTTGGTACACTGTAATATGGACATTGTCAGTGTGAGGCTTATGCATTATTTAGGGAAGAAGTCTTTCTGTTATATAAAGGTTAATTCTCCAGGTTCCTTGCATAGTCAACATGGGGGACAGGAAGGATAAAAAACATTGGACGAGATCTCTCTCTTGCCAGGTACTGTAACTATCCTAGACCAGACTTGTAGATGGCAAATTTATATGAATAACCTCAGTGTTTTATGCTCAGCCAGAACCTGGAAATGAATTCTTAGGACCTCTTTAATAATTAAAATAATGAAAACAATGAATATAATGGAGCAACTTCCATTATAGCAAAAAAATACACATTATTTTATCAACTTAATAGTGTTATTTCAATGTATCATAGCTATATCTCCCCTTACAAATTATTTATCTTAAAATTTGACTACTATTTCTTCTCTGTCTACTCTGAGTACTGTCTCATGCTCTACCTTTAGAGCAAATTTTAGCATTTTTGCTAGGTCCAGTCCAATGAGATCAGGATCTACATAAAGGCCATATTAGTTTTCCTGGTTATATTAAAACATTTTATGAGAACTGGGCTACTTGCCAGATATGATGGTCCTTGAATTTGCCTTGTTGCATTTTATTGTGACCAAAGGACAAAGTACAAGACCAAACACCTTTTTTGTTACATAAAGCTTGATTTGATGACAACTTGAATTTTATGGTGGCCTGCTGCTTGGCTTACCTTCTCTGTTTAACATCTCTCCAGGCACAGAAATCAGTCACATTTTTTCATGTTGTTGGTGAGCTTTTTGTACATCTGTCTGGCTTTTTTTTTTTTTTACTTTAAGCAGCGAAGACACTGTTTTTAGTGAGAAAGTTACTTTTTTATCTAGAAGTTGCAGTTATGATAGTGTTATCTCCAGATTCTTGAAATGAAACATATGGAATGACAACTTTGAAATAAATGTTTAAAAAGGAAGAAAAAAGAGCTTCTTCATGACTTCATCTTTAAGTATAGCTCACTAATTACTCTTTTCAATCTCTGAAACTGGCGTGAGTGGCATAAGAGTGTGTTATAAGACTATGCAAGGCCAGAAGCATAATTACATGTGGCAGCTTGTCAGTGTATTGCTTGGATTAAGGAAAATTATATCAAAATAATCCCATCTCATCATTGTGTAGGAAAGTGTTCTCTCATCTGGGAAGTAATCATTGGTCTTCTTTTAATAGTGCTTCCTTAACTTGTATCATCCTTAAATTCAGCTAGTCAGACACTGAATCTTCATACTTCAACATATATTTCCCCAGACCTTTGAGATTGCAACATCATATCACTGCAATGCTTGAAGAATAACCTTCTTTAGAGATGGTCACATCACCCAGTTGTTTCTCAGACCTTACTTGTGTTTGTGTTTCCGTCATCCAAGTGCCTCATATTGCATCTTGAAGAAAGTCTGGTCAGACGTAAATTTAAAACATTAAATTGTGACCACTTCCCTAACTTTTGAGATTCTTGGAAATGCCTCAGAGACTACAAAAAAAGTGTCAACACGCTTTTATTTGTCATAAATTCAGTTAGCATCTTAGCTGGTTAAACTAAAAGGCCATCAGGAATGCCAAACAGAAATGCTGGCATTTAAAAGCCAAGCCTACAGAATATGCCAAAGTATTACTAGTGCGGCCATGCTTAAAGTGTTGCTGATAAATTCCTTCCCTATAGCAGATGCGTTTTTCAGTATGCCCTGCAGCATTTCAGCATAATACCTCTTAACAGGTTATCTGTGTAATCCATAGAGAAACCAGGGTTTTGGGATTTAGACAGCTACCAATACTGGCTACTGCTGCCTATTTCAAATTTGCAGCTTGCTGGCAGTTGCCAACAGCTATACTGTTTTGGCAGCACGTGCTCCTGAAATGTATTTTCTCCTTCAGATTGTCTGCAGTTTTTGCATGCTCTCTCCTGTAGCATTCCAATTTTCTTTGCTGAAGCAGAAAATGGAGAGGAGGAAACAGCAGTTCCAAATTTTCAGTGCAACTTCTCAGTCCTTCAAAGGGTATGCTTTTTGGATGAGCCCCACAACTGTGGCCCTGCTGGATAGTTAAGAAGATCTGGTCTGCCCAAGTCTTCATTCCCATCCTGGCCCTGTTCCCTTGCTGAGTGTTGTGGGACAAGCCCTGGTTGGCGAGGTCATGGCCCTGCCAGACCCCCAGCCACATTCTGCTCCTGGTTCCCTCCTACAGGGCAGCTGAACCTCGTTGTGCCCTGACATGGGAGTGGAAAATGTGTGGAGAACAGCTTAATTCTCTTAGGTAGAGTCGGAGGAGCTTCAGGGAATCTTAGGGATTAAGTACTTTCAGCTTCACTCACTGAAGTGAGGGCCTGGTCTGTTAACCATGCCCTGATGTCTTCTTGATGGAGACTTCCCCTGAAAGAGGTAGGCAAAGACTCCTGAGGAAAAAGAACTGCCAAGTCCTGGAGGTATCTGAAAACTTCCTTTTTTGGGGAAATACAATAACCCTACAAAGCTTGATTTGATTTAAAACCAAAAAGAAATACAGAAAGCACTCTCTTTTCCAAGCTATTCCTGAACTTAAAATTGCGCTACTTCTTAAAACAGTGGAATATTGCACAAATGAAGGGGGAAAAACCACTACTACATACTCTTGAAGGACATGTTCACTTTCCAAATACAGCAGAAGTGAATGAAGCAAGCACATTGTGTGTGCTCTATGTAAGTTGCCATTTCTGTCTTCAAAAGCCCCAGCACATATTTCACTACATCTTTCTTAAGTATGTTCTTTATTTGCCTGGGGTCTTGGCATGGCAGATGCTTCTTAGTATGAGACAAGCTGGCTGTGCCTCTTGCAATGTCTTGCTGTCAGGTAGTGCCAGCACCAAAGTCCTCTGGGGAATCCTGTACAGTCCTGTCTAATAGAAAGTGAGAAAAGTCAAAGAGAAAATGAGTCTGTGTTAAGTAATGCTTTCATTGCTAAATTTTTCTGACATCTTAATGGCGCATGCTTTTAAAAGGTCTAGAGGTTATTTTCTTGTTTAGTTGAAGCTACATAAAGCAGTGATCAGAAAATGTCTGGAGCCTGTTTAGAGATGCGAGCTCTGGAGTCTTTGATCCTTCTCTTGACTCAGTGTATCAGTTGACCATACTTCATTTGCAATGGGTAGTCAAAACAGTTCCTTCATGACATGCTGCCACTGAGAAGACATGACAGAGGGTTGTGTCTCTGTGTGGGCACATATATATCATAATGTTGACAGATGTATGTGTACAGCTGCTTAGTACACAGTAAATGTTTAAAAGCTGAATGCTATGATGTTGGTCAGCACAGTTTGTACCATGTAACCATTGTCCAAAAGTGGACTTTATAAAAAACTGACAAATAACAAATCTAGTGGAAGAATTTGCTTCAAGTGCAGTCAAACACTGGTGTAGTGTCTTCTTTGGTTATTTTGGTGGTGGTTGTTGTTGTTGTTTTGGTTTGGGTGTTTTTGTTGTTGTTGTTATTGGTTTGTGTGCGTGTGTGTGTAAAATCAGTTTTCCAGTTTATTTCTACATTGTGCTTCTTTAAAGTTATGATAAGAATAATTATTTCAGTACATATGATTTGTATAAATGTTCTCTATTCAGGGAAGATGATGCTTCTGAAATTAGGCTTTAGCCTATAAGAATGTAGAAATGGTAAATTAAAGTCTTACTGTTGTTATTGGTCTCCTGCATGATTAATTATCTGTAATATTCTTACTCTGGCCTTCTCCTCTAGGAAACTGCTCAAATTTATATTGTATGTGTTATAATCTCTTGGCTTGGTAGTATTCCTGGGCTTTTGTTGAAGAGGCAACTTCACACTCATAATAATTTTAGTGATTACTAATTCAGGGAATCTTGCTAACTTTTTTTTTTCTGAAGAGATTCTGCTTTAATTTTTTTATATAGTCAAATTTCCAATTAGATATGTTCAAAACTGTTGATATTCTTCAATAATACATATATGTCACATTCACCTCTTCTTCAATTTTGACCAAATCCATTCCATAGAAGTGGGAATTATTGCTTTCTGTTGTCAGAGAAATAGCTCTTTTACTGATAGTTGTGTACACCATGTAGCATATGGCAGATGAAACATTATATTCGCTGATGTTTAAAATGTATGCTTTTTATTATAGGGAGTGAATTCTTAACACATTGTGTGGCAAGATTCATCTTTTTGATACAAGGCTAAATAATCACTAAACCTAGTGATTATTTTAAGTGTTTGCCAGCTAACTTGGATGAGTATGGTCTTTCCCTTTCTCAGGTTCTTGTAGGATGCTTACTTCTTTTGGTGTCCTCTGCTGTGGTGTATTTGGGATTGAAAGACTGCTTATTGCTGAACAACAGTTCCTACCGCAAAATATTCCTTTTCTTTTGGTTTAAAGTGGCATGTGTAAACACATTGGAAAATGCTTGAAAATGTGGTCAGGGAGCATGTCTGGCGCTTAATGGCAGGAATTGAGTTAACTCTTTGGACTTCATCCAAAGTCGCCTGAAGACTTTTGAAGTTATCACCTGCAGATAATGGGAAACAGTGGCGTGTTGTAGGTGGAACCTGCAGGACTATTCAGCGACTGACTCTGAATAACATCTGAGGAGTAATCGCCCTGTCAGTGGGAGCAACTGGAATCTCCCATATCTCTTCCTTTCCTCTCCTGCTCTCCCTGCACCTCTCCATGTGGCCAGGAAGGCGATGGGAGTTTGCTTTTCCTTAAACTGTTCAAATTAGTGTAGGAGATTGAAGGTCATATCTTGGCTTGTATAGCTGTAGAGAACTACAAATTGCTACCAAAAGAGTGTGAACCCTGCCTATCTGTGGGAGCAGTGACACAGCCACAGGTTGTGGGTGCTTCTGCAACAGATGGCCAGGACTTGCATTTAGACCTTTGTATTTTTTACTGCTGTGGATGAGATCTTCCTCCAGCTGCTGTCAGGCAACTGGAGCTTCATCTGTGGATACCTCCATGACTTAGCAGAACCTGCTGTATCATCTGGGGTGTGGACAGCCCTCCTATGATGCTGGTTCCTCTTCTGGGTTACCATGGAGACAGTCAGAAATTGTAATTGCTTGAAAGATTAGTGATGGGAAACTGTGACTTTGACTGCAAGTAATCAGCTCAGAAAATGCACTTCCTCAGAACAAACCTATACTCCTGCAGAGAGAGCCAAAATCTGTATATACGACTGTCACAGCAATAACCAAATGGTTAAGAACACAATCTGCTGTTTGAAACATTTCACTTAATTAAAAAAAAATTCCCAGCTGTAGCAAATGTGAGAATGAATGTGGCCACAGTTGTCATTGTACAGGAGGAAGGACATGCTCTTCTTTTTCTGATGTCAGTTCTAAATGGATCTTTCCATATGAGTGATGCTTTGTATGTCTTTGAAGAAGCCCTTGTCAAATACTTTTTTCCATAACTTTTGGGTTTAGTTTTCTCCCATCACTTTTGAATGAAAGGGAAATGAGAATGTTTATTTTTTGTGTGAAGATCTATGTGCATATCTACATATGAATGGATACATTTGTAAATGCAATTATTTCAGATTTCTTCTCATATTTGATGTATAAAATGCTAATGATTTTTGAATCTGAAACATGAGAGAAAAACAGTGGACAAAACTATCTGCTCTGGATTTATACTATGTGGAGGTGAGAAGCTGGTAAGCCACATAGTATAAATCCAGAGCAGACTTCTCATCCTATGAACGGATCTATCCACAATGGGCTAATGAGCTGACCTGGTGATTGTCTCCTTGGTACGTTTGCTGAATTACTCAATAGAGAGAGATTGCACTCCATTCTAGCATGTAGGTATAAGCAAAGTTTCTAGTTCAGAGAATTACAAAATGGTAGGGGTTGGAAGATTTCTGGAGGTCATCTAGTCCAACTCCCCTGCTAAATCAGTTTCACCTAGAGCACATTGCACAGCTTTGCACAGGTGGGTTTTGAAACTCTCCAGAGAAGGGCACTCCATAACCTCTCAGGGCAGCCTGTTCCCATGCTTTGCCACCCTAAAAGTAAAGGATTTTTTCCTTGTTTTCAGGTGGAAACTAAACATGGAAGCTCTTTCGATTGTGAAGAAACATACAAGCGTAAATTTATCCTAGGTTTTGAAATGTGTCGCACTGATTTATCTCCCTTATTTAAACAGCCAGCCACTTGCAGGGCTGCAGAGCAGCAAGAATGATGATGCATAGAGGGTTTCTGAGCACTGCGGACTTGCTCCTCTAATAGCAGGGGGTCTTTGGGCCTTCCTAAGGTTTGCTTGCAGATGATCTCTGTTATCTTTTGATGCAGTGAATGATCAAATTGCACCAATAGTGTCTCTGCAGAAGTACAAGTGGCACAAAGGGTGTTGCCTTAGGCTCTCTGTTCAGGGGTGACTTTCATTTTTGTAATCCATGCTACTTTTTCATTTTTTTTTCAACTTTTCTTTCTAGAGCTTTTGGACTTCAAGATTCTTTTATGCCCTAATTTGCTTTATTGTTTGTATTAGTCTCATTCTCTAATTAGAGTAAGCACATCACAGGGGAGTTGAGGCTCTTCTACTTTTTCCCTAATTATTTTTTTGTCAAGCTTGGCTGTTTCCTGCTGCTTATTCTTGTCCATGTGTTTTCACTCTCTGCAAATTGATGTTGTCATGTAATAATTGTTTTCACTTTGTCTGAAGACCTTTTCTGTTTTTACTGTGTTGGCCATTCTTGGCAATCTGTGAAGCTCTACATTTCCATTGAAAAGTGGCAAGATCTATACCAACAAGTGGGGATAACAAATGTGCAAAAAGAAAGCAAAGGTGATGTCTTTAACTAGCCTTTTGGATCCTTCACCTCAATCATTTAAACCACCTTCCACCAAACTTTATCCTCTCTTTCTGTTTGCCATTGCTGTGGTTGCTTTGCCCTTCAGCACTTTGCATACCGGTCAGTCACTTACAGCAGTGATGAAGACCTGCTGAGGTGGGTGATTTTCTGTAGGTATATGTATGCCCGTGTAACACAAAGCAATGTTGGCATCAACCTCTAACAATTAGAAGAAAATGGAAGTTTTTGTCAAAACTTTTCTGATTGCTAGTCTCAGATTTTGTACATGTCCTAGGAGGAAAAGAAGAAAGGTAAGTGTGGAAAGGTTAATGGTGTGTGAAATGTGGGGTTAGATCAGAGTAGCCTATAGTATGTATTATTTGGAGCCTTTTTCGAGGAACAAGTGGCATCATTTTATTTAAAAGCAGAAACAGCTAATTGGTCTTTGTATGAGTTAAATTTCTGAATGTACAAGTTTAAGGTCAACCATTAGAATTTTTATTAAATTTGGAGGCAGAATTTTTATTAAATTTGGGAGGCAGACTGAATATAGTAGGATATCAGGATTAGACAGAGGTATATCAGTAATGCTTGGTTAGCACAATTTAAAGTCCTGATCCTGTTTTGCTATCTTTATGGATAGCTCTAGGTAATCTTCTACATCTAGGCCATGATAAGATTAGAATTGCACTTGCGTCAAAGTACTAGAATTTCTCCACTTAAACCTTTTGTGTGAATGACATTCTTCTATTTAAAAAATGGATAGCTTCAGAATATGCAATAATCTCTTCACAGATGAAGTGCCAGTGCCGTGTAGCACCTGAATTGTAATCTATCCAGCATTTGACCTGAGGTACTGGATAATTCAGTCTCTCTCACTCATTCATTCTCTTCTGTTGAGACTGAAAATATGGTGCTTACAGCAGAGTTTGAATGACTGTTGTGGCCACTCAGGAGTGAAATAACCATATCCAGTTGCTCCACACTTAGCATGGCTTCTTAATGATAACAGTACTAAACAAGCAAGCTGGAGCGTTAACTGGGTGTTAAAATTTTACAAAGTCTCAGTTCATGCATATCTCTACAAATGGCCAGAAATTCCACTGTCTTCCACTGTGTATTTATAAAGTTAAATACACAGATACTTCTTTTCTAAAGGGGACTGGACTTGTATTTAGAAGATTGAATTACCCGTCACCTTTGTATATTTATTTAGTTGTCTATGATTTTACAATTTCTTTCCCCTCACAGTCCTGCAATAGCAGAAGACTCATAGGTTTCCTCTAAGTGGCTCTAGGAATAATAAGATCTGCATATTGACTGTATATCTAGCAGACTTCTTTTGGACTTTCTGGTCATGGATGGATGCAGTTTTGAACGGAATAAATTTAAGCATGTCTGAATAATGATGGTTTTGGTGGGAAACATCTCTGGAAAAGCCAGGTCTTGGAGAATATTTTAAAATGGCTCAATTATTCAATCTCTCCCAGAAGCCTGCCCCAAAGCCAGACTCCTGTGATTGCTCTTGATTCTTTTCCGGTTTTTCTTAAGCTTTGGGATTTATACTTTAGCAAAAGGCTTGTTAACAATGCTAAGCTGCAATATGGCAAGAAGTAGCTTACTTTCTATTAATTATCTACAGCGCCAGGACCAAGACTTGACAGAATCTGTTTGGAAGAGATTATGCTGCAGGAATGAAGTAGTTGTACTTCAGATAAAGCTTTCTTCCCTACTACCAAGGACACTGAGGTTCTTGTAAAGATTAGTAGTTTTCTGGTGATTCATGTCTCAAATGACATTTATGGGAGAAAAATTACCCCATTATTTTATGCTTTATGAAGTATATTATGTTGAACTTATATGAATATACGTAATTATTTACCTTCAGAATTTTGCCTCACTAATATTACAGTGCAATTTTTCCACTGTAAATTTAGGTGTTTAAAATATAAGCATGTGGGTGTGGGTTAGGACTCTTGCTCTTCTGACATTCAAAGGGAATTAAAATTGACCATTTTAGATGCCACTTTTGGTGGTAAATTTATCTTATTTTATGCAGAAGAGTCCCCTATGACTATAAGGAAGGAACCACCAATACTGGTTCAAACTTAACAAAACCCGTAATTTAGGTGAACAGCATTCTTAAACAATATTTAACTAGTTAGGTGCACTTGTAGCAAAATGTTCTGTAGAACTGTAGTGAATCATTGTACTGAAGACTTACTGTTGGTTTTTTTTTTCCCCCTTCAAAGATATTTCAATTTTTCCAAATTATTCAGCTCAAGGTCAAAAAACACTGGCTTTACAGAGAAGACACCACTACTGAAGGATTCCTCAGAGGACAATGGGTGAGTTACTTTCATTTTACTCAAAGTGTTTTTTTGCTAAGCTCTCTTCTATTTAATTGTGCATAGTTCTTATATCCTGACACGAAACCTGCTGGGAAATAAAGTGAATGGCAGGGGTTGGGGGCAGAGAATTACTCTGTAGGACCTTGAATTGACAGAAGGGGCTGTAAATGGGGAAGGAAAGGATGTATGGTCAGAGGTAAGGGTGATTAGAGAGCCCTAAGGATAGGAAACTGCAGGTTATGTGCTCTTATTTCCTTCATGTGGTATTACATGAAATGCACTGAAAGACACAGCAGAGCTGTAGAAAGGATTGTTATAGGGGTTTTACACACCAAATCCGGAGCTACATCTGCCTGGTGCATCAGAGAGCTGGTCCTCCCATGTACACCTACATGTCCTGGGGTCTTTGTTCTTGCTCCTCTGTCCACCCAGCTATGTCTAGGGAGAAGCTCAGTCTGTATTGAATAAATCTATTAATTTTTCCATTAAAACATCTCACAGTGAACCTAAGGATATCCAAGGCCAGTAGCATCTACCACCTGTTGAAATAAACTACTGTTTTGTTTTATTATGTTTACTAAAAATGTGTGACAGGTTGCAGTGCGTGGCTCTTCATAATCCAGATTTTACCACCGATGATGATTCATGGGACAACAGCTCTGCAGAATTTGAGCAAAGGTTTCAACTGGGAAATGAAATGTCAAGTTTGTCTAGATCTGCTTCTTCTGAGAAATATGAAATCTTGGACAACCTTCATGTCAAGTTCAATTTATCAAAGATGAGGTCTGAATTCAAACATTCATTTATTTATTTTTCCTTTTTTTCTTCTTTGTTTTTAATTTCTGCAGGGACTAGTTTTTAAGTATAGATGTCTAGAATATTTTTTCTGCAAATAAATAACACTCGATATTTAGGCCATTGATAGTTTATAAATAAATCCTGGTGAAATTGATTACAGCCTCTACTTAATGATCAAGAGACCCTTGCTCTTGCAGGCACCAATCATAGCACCTATTCTAAACTTACAATTTAGTCTCTTCTATATTGCTTTTAACATTTCTTTGAAACCATTTCTTAAAAGCCCCTTGGTTGATTCCACAGTTTAGCATTCAGTGTTTTGTTGCCTTTATGAAATTCTTCACTTCAGTTAAAATATGCGTCTAACACCATCTTTCCATAGTCATTATAGTAGCTTTTCATGTATACACAACGCAAAATCTGTAGCATTTCACATATACACAGTGCAAACTCTGAGTATTTTTCTATCTTTAAGTACATTAATGTATAGAATCAGAGAATCATTTAGGCTGGAAAACACCTCTAGTTCAACCTTCATCCCAACATCTCCCTGACCCCTAACTCTTTACCTTAAAGTAGTCTTTTGCTTCATTTAGGCATGGAGGAAGTGGAATCTGTTAATATATTAAAAGATACCAATGTGATAAGAGCTTAAGTTCAAATTTTCTCAGTATATTTTTTGCCTGGGATTTAATTAGCAGACCCTTTGATCTTGGATACTAACTCTCTCTGGCCGTTCCACAGTTTTCAACACTTTTTACTACTTTGGTTTGACCTCTGCAAATAGCTCTGCAGATTTGCGTGGAGCCCAACACTGCATGTCCGCATCTCTGTGTCGATCTACAGAGCCTTTTCAATGAGAGGTCCGTGCATCCTTTCCTAATCTGTATGTTTTCTTAGCTCATCACTTCACAATTGTTTTCCTCCTTTGATCGTGCATATGGTATTGTGTGGTGTGTCTCTCTCCTGCACTGCTGCTGAACAAATGGAGCAGGAGAATTTCAATGGCTGCAATTAGTGCAATATGAGCAGATGTGAAGAAATTTGGCAGGCGTCTTTCTTCACACTCGCAGTAGCTTTCTGTGGTATTTGACAGAACAAAGGCATTGAGCGGGAGCGTAGAATCCATTGTTTCTAGTAAAGCGTAGGTTTATAATCAGAGGAATAGCACATTTTTCTGGCATAACTTCCCGTGAAATATTTTCATTACTATAGTGAGGGTTGTACATATGAGACCAGCTCCTTGGCTGTTGTAAGTCAGCATAACTCTGCTGAGATAATAAATGTAGCTAAACTGCCCAACATCACTTGTAGAGGAGACTAAAAATCATTTGGTTTAGAGTAGGGGCTGAAATCCTTCCGAGATTTATAATTCATGCATTTTCAACTGAAATAAAAAAGGATTGAGCTGGAGGCATCTATCAACCCAGGGTTTGGCACAGAGTTTGTACTTGCATTGCTGTGCCAGATTAGCGCTGTAGGAAGAGGCAGATTGCAAACCACCGATGAGTCAAAGGCTGATCACTTCTCAACCATAAGCTGTTAAAAGTGCTGCTTCCCTAATACAAAATGTCATGAAAACAAACAGATGGGAGGAAAAGATCCTTCTAAATTCTACATGTAGTAAAATAACCATTTCCAAAAGCTTTTCTCCTTTATCTTGCCAGCCCCTTTAAATGAGATTCTGTTATTTACAGACAAGTGGTTATGAATTTATAAAGGCTTAATTAATGGTTTTTTAATTTCAGTTATGTCTTAAAATCAAGCTATTACCATTTCTTGTTTCAATAATAGTTTGAATTATTATTATTATAAATGATAATTTCAAAATGCAAACAGAAAATGTCAAGTACATTAAAACAAAACCAGTCTGAATTAGGCTTTAGTAATTTATAACACAATAAATTCTCAAAAATACTGGAATAGGACTGTAATGTAGAGATGGGGAGAACAGATAAGCAGGATAGAGGATGCATGACTAAGCTGGCACTAGGTATTTTCCATAAATCACACAATGCCAAAAGAAGTCATCAGTTATGAGATGCTGATAATGGCTTTTGTTCTCATTCCTTACTTTTCAAGCCTTTAATGTCTTTTTCCCCTTCTCTACCACCTTGTTTTTTGGTAGAGCAGGGATAGCTGGCATTTCTGGAAGCCACCCAACTGGTTTCTTTCCCCTCTTCCTCTACCTTCTCTGGATCTTTATATTGTGCAGTTTGTGTAAAGTTGCTGCCACTTCATAGGATGTCATCGCCCCTTTGTACCAGTTTGTCTGTGGCAACATATTTTGTTAGCTGCTGTTTTTTTCTCTGCCTCTTTGGAGAATTCTAAAGAGGAAGGGGATTTTTAGAAAATAATGTTTTTCAAAAATGAGTCTCCAGTCAATGAACTTAATTTACAGACTTATTTCCACTGTGATTAAAAATGATTTCTAACTCTCTTCAGACTACTCTGCTTTAATATTTTGTCCCATAGCATCTGTCAATGCAGCTATTTATTTCGCTGTTCCCTTCTCAACTAATTAACCTAGTAACTTGAAATGTTTTCCTTCTGGCTTGGCATCAGACTTAAATCAAACCTTACATTTGCCATTCTGTCAGAAAAGCAATGTTTGAATGTTTACTTTTGAAAAAATGGAATAAGAACATTAACGTCTTCAATTAATGAAAAGAAGCAATAAAGACAAATCACTGAAAAGAGTTCTGTAAATTAAGACATCTGTGTAATATACTGGTGGACAGTCAGAAAGTAATTAGTTAAGAGCTGTCTGTTATGGTAAGATTTAAAAAAAGGTAAATTAACAGTGCTAAATCATAAGATTTCTTACTCGAGAGCATGCATTTTCCACATCCACATGTTAATTTAGAGTTATTCTTGCTTAACCCCCTCAGTAGTAAGCTCTGACACTTCAGAAGACACTTCAGATGACATCACATCTCCAGAACTGGGCATTCCTTCAAAGGCCACAGACATTCTATGGAAATATATCTACTTTTGCTAGCTGGTTTATCTAGAGATGCTTATGAAGTGTATTTGGTTTAGAGACACTGTTAAAACCAGGAAATTCTTAAAGATTGTTCTCATCTCCATATTGTCTTTTCCCAATACCTTTCAGGTTGTATGTTAGAAGTCCAGTTTCGAGGAAGTCATTCATGACATCACCCCTCTATGCAACAAGCTGTGCTTGCTCCTTGGCCATGCCACCTCCCTGAGGTGGCAGTGCCCCTTTAGCTCCCTGGGAGATATCAGGGAGAGCTGGTGGGGCTGTGGATCTGTCGGGGGCTGGCAGTAGCTGTGGAGAAGTGGCTCCAGGTCCCAGCACCAGCTCATGCTGCAGCCTTCACTTGGTGTTCCCAAGGGGTAAAACCTCTTTCCTGTGCAACGAGACCAAGGTGGCAGCAGACCTGAGGCAGGAGCCCTTACAGTCACCAAGGCTTCTCAAGAGGCTGACCTACCCTTGTGGTGTCTGATGTGGTATATTATCACCCATAAGTACTCACTTACCTGCTGCTTCTGAATGTCAGATCTATTAAAAGAACAGAAAAGATTTGTTTTAAACTAACCATATAGTAAATACACGTTTCTTGCATTTCAGATGCTGCCTAAAATTCCTAAAAGTTTCAGGCCTTTTTATATTTGTAGTCATCTGCTCTGTAAGTATTAAATTTACAGTCCTTTCCCAACCCCCATTTCCTTCGAATTTATTCAAAATGAGCTGTGATATTTGGTCTTAGCTAATTAAAATATGTCTTGAGTGTGGGGGCAAGATGCCAAAATATGAAAATACCGTGTAGAACTTCATGCCTAATCAGACCATTGTTTGGTGCACTAGTCACCACCCCGGACAATATGGTAGAGTAAGTAGTTGAGTTTGAGAACGCAGCTTAAACTCCAATTGTGTCCTTTATGGTTAATTGTTGAATTCAGGATGAGTCTTTAGATACCGGCTAACACCTGAGGAATGTTCATAGGAAAAACCATGCTGGGGAGGATGACAATGGCAGTGCTCCACGGTGTGAAAGGCAGAAGGCCATGGGGAGGTAGGCAGCTGCTTACCAGGGCTGCCAGAGTGCTGCCGTCCCTACCAAAATCTTCAAAATCGGGAAAATCTTAGACTGCAAGACTTGAGAAACATTGCAAAAAGCTGGAGCTTATCATTTTAGCTGCTGCGATGAACTCTTTTTCTGGCTAGCGGGGCTTCTGTATGAGGCAGATGACACTCTGTATTTCCTCAGATGTGGATGTGCTTTCCAGATAGATCCTTAAGATACTATCTTTGTCCTAAGATACACTTGGATAAAATACATCAAATATGTGACTTTGGCAGTAAGTTTATGGGAGGAATATTACTCATCTTTCTTAGGTATCCCAGGGCTGCTTTATAGCTGTGGTGGAAACGTACCTGAAAATACTGAAAACAAAATTTAATGTGCAGTTTGAAAGAGTCTTCTTAAAATATTTGAGATAAGCATAGCAGGTATTTTTCAGGTTTTGTGTTATTCATGAATGTTTGGTTTTTATTCTTGCTCTAGATTTTATTTGGCATTTATCCAGATCAAGGTGTATCCTGGCAGATGTTGGCTGTATCACCTCTGGAAAGCTTCTGTATCCTTCTTTCATTGAAAAAAAAACAAACCCATGAACTGAAGTTTCATTGATTAATTCTTTGAATGGGTAGGTGTTTTCTGTTACACCCTGAGAGAACTGGGTATCTTCAGAGCCTGAGCTGCACATAGACCTGTCCTTTAAGGCAGGTCAGAGCTGTGATCCCTATCCAAGTCATACTGCATGGTACCTGTCTGGGGTGCCTTGTTTTGCCCACCCAGTCTTTGTGTCCAGCTTCTGCATGAAGCCAAGAGTGTGGAAGTGGGTTGCAGACCCAGTAGGATCAAGGCCCAGTAAACAGCTGGGACCATGGCTGGGATATGCACTTGACTGCATCAACTGCATTCCAGACCAGTTTTCATCTGTAACTATAGTGTATACTTGGACTGCCATGTTACCCAGTGAACTTCTTCAAACGCAGGAAACTAGATGGTTCATGGATATATTTCTAGAATTGCTTAGCCTAGCCATATGTATGGATTTGTAGATCTGTAGATATTTTTCATGCAAAATTGCTCATCAGTGAATTTAATTCTGCAGATTGCCAAGGAACTTCAAAAGAAACAGCAAGATAATAACCCCAAATAAAAATGATTAATTGCAGATGAATGCAGACTTGAATGTGAAAAGTCTTTGGACATGCAATTAGTAAACAAAAACTTTTGCAAATAAATTACATTTCTCATTCATGCTATATTTCTAGTTTAATCAATGTGGTCTGCAATCTGCTTGGCTTTTACTTCTCTGGTGTTAAAAGATGATTTATCTATGGATATATTTCACAAGCTCCTGGGAGATATCTTGTTTTGAAAAGGTGTGGTTTGATTAAATTTTTAAAATGCTTTATTTTTTCTGTTTAACTGGGCAGATCCATGGCTTTGAGCAGGGAGAGAACATTTTAAATAGATTTTGTTATTGGTCTTCTCACTGTCACCAATAATAACACAATATAACACAATAATTAGTAGGGTAGATGAAGAAGAAAACGTTCATGCTTGAGGGCCATTTATAATTAAAAGTTGAGATTCCTTTTTGAAGGAAAGCAAGTCAACATTTACTAGGACCAGTGATCAGTTCAACTGTGAACTCCCATCAGTATCCTGTGTACGTTAATATTTTTGTCCTTCCTGAAACTGTTGTTGAAAGCTCCTATATGTATGTGATGTTGAACTACACCAGGACTGACATGGCCCAGTCTGTCAAATGAAGCTCTATTGGCAGTGAGTCTTCAAGTTTTAGTCCACTGTCATAGCATAGCCTGAGGATTTCCTCTCTTTCCATAGATTTTGGGTTGGAACCAGAGCTGCTGCATTGTACACATTGACTCTGCAACCAGTTATTCCTTTTGCGTGTTTCAGGGAAGTGATGGTGGGACTGGGATAAAAGCACAAACTGGTGTTCCTCTATTTCACATTTTACCTATCATGTCAGGATGCTTTGAGCTAAAAATATCTGTCAGGCAGTCAGAATACAGCATTCCCCTTTCTTACTTGACAAACCTGGAGCTGAAGCTCCTTAGCTTGTGTCACGTGTGTTGACAACTGGATGTTTTGTCCCCTATCTGAGGTCACTGAGCTGGGGAAACAAATGTGAGAGGCAAGCAATCCAGCAAAGCTGTTCTTCATTTTCGAGGTGACATGGTAATTCAAGCAGAAGAAAGACTGCATTTCTAAATGACATTTGGAAAAGGCACAAGCAATTCTGAATGTTGTCTCACCATTGCTGCTGGTCTTAATTTGTGCAGAAGTAACCTCGTGTGGCTGTCCTCCACTTTGTTGCATAGTGAAGAAAATATTCACCATTTTGGCTAGGCTTGGATAACATTAACCATTCACACAGCAGTGCTGAAGCTGTGATTTATGCTGGCTGACAGACTGTGGTATTCCCAGTGGTCGTTAGATGTTACTCTTTGGAAGTCTACAAGAATTTTATGGCAGTCTGGCAGGTGTGCTGCAGTACCCCTTGTCACAAAAACCTTAGAGGTTATTATATGAGACTGCTTTTTGTGGGTAATAAGTCTCTTAGCTCATATGATGCCAAATTATGCAAATTAACACATCTTTACCTCTTGCTTGAGTGTTGAATGGATACTAACAACTTTATACTTTTTTAAAAAGTTCTTCCTCTCATTTCTATTTCTTTCCAGAAATGCCCATGCACATTGATGTGTATTTTATGGGTGTGTGCTTATGCATACAATGTGTCTGCATACACTAGAAAAAATCAAAACAAAGTTTGAAATGTTTTTTAAAAACCAAATAGTGTGATGCCCTTTGGACTTCATATCCTTTGTCATCCTGGTGTCACTTACATATTTGTGGGTTTTCTGTCATGCCTGTTAGATCTCAGGCTTGCGCAGAGACAGGACTTTCTGTCTCTGGTGCTGGGAGACACCTGCATCAGCTGGTGTGGGGAAAATCTGCTTTTCTTAGGACATCTCTTTAGCACTTTTCTGCTTGCTCTAGTTCGCATTTGTTTATGTTTCTATACAACATGCTTATACTGCTCGTTCTTGATTTTTTAGTTTTAGGCTTTCCGTCTCACCATGGAAATGAAGAAAAAGCTGTCTTCGATTTTCTACACTCTTAATACCAACCACACCTACACTTCCTGTTTCCGCTCCTTTTATATG
>JAVSBS010013699.1:116017-150046 GCA_033124195.1 Coracias cyanogaster | reverse complement strand
GGGAGGGTTTTGTTTGTTTAGGTGGTTGTTGGTTTTGTTTGGGTTTGGTTTTTTTTTTGCTTTTTAAAAAATAACATCCTGTTGTGGTGCAGAGTAATCAGCCATTCTCTGGTCAGGTATTTTTGAAGGGAGGTGGAGTGGAATAAAGAAAAAATACCAAACAAACCAATAAAAGAATCAACTGCAGGAACTGTTATCCTTTTCTCTCCTCCTTTTTTAATAATAAAGAGGTATTCAGAGGAGTCTTTGCTCAGTTCTTACCCTTTGTTACAGATTGTTCACAGAACCCTTGCAGCGATGCTGGGCTCTTTGGCAGCTTTAGCTGCCTTAGCTACTGTTGGGGAGGTAAGTTATCAAACTGTAAGTGCTCGCTCTGTTCCTGGGTGTGGTATCATAAATTTCTGTTTGTCCTGTTGTGATTCGGCATATAACCGAACAGCATTTCTTAAGAGAGAGAGATGGTAGTGCAGATCATGGGATGGGGAAGCATCTTGGGGAAAACAAGTCAGCCTAGGGTATAGACAAGAAAAATAAAGTCAGTTGATGCTATTTTCTTCTAATTTACAGGAAGCTGTGTACAACCATTTTCAGCTTAATTCAGACTTACTTTAAGACTGTTATTTTCAGTAATATTAGGTTACCAGCTGAACTTAAATGGAAATACATTGCCTTATACTACCCTAAATAATTATACCTCATTCTTATACCTTCCAATCCTTTTGATTGCCACTCACTTACTCTTAGTTATATTTAGTGAAACCTCTGATAGAATTTCTTGGGTATTTTTCTTTCATAACCGGTCACGGCATCATTGCTATTGTCCCTTAAATTGCCTTCAGCTTGTTCACAGGTGAAGCAGTATGCTTTTGTTCTTTTACCAACAAGGGAACAGATGTACCATATAATTTGGTTATCTTTTATTTCTGAAATGCTATGTGAGGAACAACTAGATGAACCAATGGCCTGATATAGGCTCTTGTTAATGACCTACTTAGGATGTTAACAGTACTTTGAATTAGCAGTAACAATAATAATCGTTGTAGTAATAATGATAATAATAAAGAGTCCTTTTTTAATACCTTGTAGAAATACTTATAATTTCCACCATAGCTTATTTAAAAGGTTCATCAATTAAGTGAACTTTATATTTCATAGCTAATCACAAGTTAGATGTTTCATGGCATTCACTGGTAATTGTATTTTTTAATTGCAGAGGCCAAGTATGGTCGAAGTAGTGGAGTGGATTGATTATGAGACACTAGCGCTCCTGTTTGGAATGGTAACTAAAATGCATCTTTTGCTCTAAATGTGATGAAATAATCACATTCAATATGAAGATGTTTCCCTCTTAAACATTTTGTTAATTGTAATTTACTGAGACATGTTATGATGAAAATTTGGAACTTAAGAGATTTATCAAAAAGGAAGATGGCCAGACCTCTGAAGGAGCCTTTTGAAATGTTGATCTTTTTCTATTTGTTTTTAAAATCTGTAAAATCATGTTGAGAACATACTAAAAGCACCCTTGAGATCTACAAATGGAAAGACCTGTTTAAATGCCAAGTATTATCACTCTCATTTGTCTTGTTAATTTTGTTTACTCAAAACCTTCCTCAAACACATTGTGCTGGAAAAGTGGTTTCCTTTTTCTTATTCAGTGCTATGTTTGAAGCAAAAAAGAAAAAAAAAAAGCAAACCAGACGTGGAGGAGAAATATCTGATTAAATTATAATCACATATTATTTTAATCACTTTGCCCAGAGCTATTTATGGTAAAAAGTGTTGCCCAAGTGCTATTAAACTCTAACACAAAATATACAATATACAGAGACCAAATTACAATTATGTGTTTCCATCCTGAGCTTTTTTTATTTCCTGACACTGCTCCTTGCTCTCTGCCTTCCCCACAGAAAAAGCAAAAAAAAAAAAATCTATCAGGATCAAAGATGGAAGGACAAAAAACCTCCCAGAAATGTGGGAAAATGCAAGTAATTCTTCAAGCCACTATCTTCTGCACTCTGTAGAGCATTACTGCAGAAAACAAACACACTTACTGGCTTTTCTTCATTAGGGACATAAGGGAGATACATTGAATACTTAATGAATTATACACACTTTGTTACTACAAATAAAATTCAGCCGGACTAGTATGACATTTACTAGTATAACACTTACGTTCAAAACTAAATTTCACCATATGATGCATTAGTGAGAGATATCTGGCAGCTGTACTGGGTATTCTGATATGAAGGTGATGAGATCCTCAGAGCCGTGTCAGATAAGAAGGACTTTTCTCAGCCTCACAAGCTACTTGCTTTGGTTTTGTATAATAATTCAGTTGTAAGCTATTCACTTTTTCTTTGTCTTTTGGTAGATGGTTTTGGTGGCCATATTTTCAGAGACTGGATTCTTTGACTACTGTGCAGTAAAGGTAGGCGCTTTTTTATTACTTAATTATTGCTGGATTAATTGTGTTAGTATTTAATCATTTTCATGTTACCTCATGCACTATCTTTGAAGAACCTTTCTTAGGGCGGTGTATACTTATCACTTCAGAAATTACAGTGGTCAACTTGTAATTTTGAAAAATCTCTTATGAATGAAAGGAAAAATATAAGGCAATTCTGTTTCTACAGGAGAAGGGTAAAGGCCCCCAGTAGGGTACACATACATATGGACAATATAAAACTGAGTTATTCCATTGACTTCCCCAGAACTGCAGTTTCGCTCTAAGTGAAATCTTTATTTATGACTGGCAGTGGGAGAGAGGAAATATGGGAACTATCATTAGCTTTAAGATCACACATGAAAAATGGCCACAGACCTTTGCACAGTAGCAGAACCAAAGATTACATGAAAAGGGTAATTCTGATGGATTGGTTGTAAAGCAAGTATTATCTGTGGTGAGGGACTCCTTCCTCTGCTGCAAAGCTTACTTTTCTTGAGAAGGATGGAGAGAAAGAAAACAAAATTGACAAGGAGGACTGCTTTGAGCATGGAACCTCTGAACAAAATAGGAGTGGACACAATCGCTGCCTACACAGATGCCTGGACTATATAGCCCCAGTAGTGCTGCTCTGAGGATGGGAAGAAGGTGTCTCAGTGTGTGGAGGGGGTGGCAGATCTGGACCATGTTAGTCCACCCAGGCATACAGGCAGAAGATGGGGGCTCAGCCCTGCTCCTGCCACAGAACATTGTTGGCAGTGGAGCATGGTATCTCTTCACCCTTGTTTCCTCCTTTGCACGAGGGAAATTCTTCCCCACTTCCATAAAATGTTTTCTTACAAAATTAATTAATGTGGAAGTGAGTGCTGTTGGAATAGTAAATGCTCTAAGCTCGCTGTTGCCTTATCTTTGGTGAAGTTGTTTTATCTCTCATTTTTTGAAAACTAAGCTGGAGTGATCTAGTCCCTTAATTTTGTTTCTATTTATTTGGTTTTATTAGGCTTATCGATTCTCTAGAGGCAAGGTGTGGGCCATGATTACACTTCTTTGCCTCATTGCTGCAATTCTTTCTGCATTTTTGGACAACGTTACCACTATGATGCTCTTTACTCCAGTAACCATAAGGTACTTTATTGTTATGGTTTTAAATTTGGTCTTTAATAGCCACAATCAGTAGCAGATGTGTGCAAAATGCTTGTTTGGACTTTTTTTGATCATCTAAATAGAAATAAAATCTTCAAATACTCCTATTGTAGTAGGCTAAAGCGCTAACACTTTCAAAGGCACTGGTTGCCTTTTCCCTTTGTAACAACAGTGAGCACATATCTGAAGCCTGCTGTACTGCCTTGGCAGCTAGCTGTTCTGGTTTGTCTCCATATCTGAACTGCAGTAGCACATTGCACCAAATGCTACCTAGTAGATGAAATTTCTTTCCTGTAAGCAGGGAGAATTTTTTAATTAAAGCTCCCTTGTTCTTTACTGGCTGATATACATTCTTAGATAGTAATTTATATTTTATGAAGTTGTTGTCCCTTCTAATACTAGTGAGAAATAAATTTTTTAAAAATCCAGATTTCAATTACAAGGTTTGTTTCAGAATATGAGGCTCTGGCTTTTCTTGCTGCTGGTGATCATGACATTGGTACAGCCACTGGTTAATTCCACAATTTGAGATTAGATATTTGGAACTTCTAATAGAGAACAGTGAATTTAATTACTTCAGATACCTGTAAATTAATACATGTGATTTGCAGCTACATTTAATCAATGTGTGATTATAAATTACAATTTAACCTGAATTTAACCTGTGTCTGGCCAGGCACCTTTGGTTAATCCAGTTCAGTTTCAGAAAGATCTAGTGTGTTTTTAAAGGGATCTTGAGTGATGTAATGCTTGCAGTCATTATCACATTAAAGTACACAAAATTCTGTTAAGATATTCTCCTACTTTAAATGTAGTGTAAAGCGGTAAAAACCAATTTTGCAAGTGGAATTTGTTCTAGATTGGGAAATGGCTGGTGAGTGAAAGCTCCATTTGTCTTCCATGAGATTATATTTAAAAGAGATCTCTTTGCCTTACTTCAATCAATGATTTCACCTCTAGCAGTACACAACACTGCAACTATTAAATACAAAGTTTTTTTTAGCCGTGTTGCAGAATATTTTTAATTAACTATAGTTGGGATCGGATTGAAATCCAGACGCCAATGCATCATGAACAACTGCTTATAGGCAGAGCTGCTGTAACATCTATTCCATTTTCAAAGAATCATAGTCATAGTCCAGGTTGGAAGGGACCTTAAAATACCATCTGGCCCAACCTTTCATGGGAAGGGGAGCCTAGATAAGGTTATCTAGCATTCTGTTGAATCATGTCTTGAAAACCTCCAGTGATGGGAACACTACCATGTCCCTGGGGAGGTTGTTCCAGTGGTTAACTGTTCTCAGCATAGAAATTTTTTTTCTTAAGGTGAGATCAAACTTTCCCAGTGCAATGTGTACTTTTTGTCCCAGTCTTCTCTATGAGACTCCTTGTGAATAGAGAGCCTCTGTCTTTGTAGCCACCCTTTAAATACTGGAGTTTTATACTAAATGTATGCTAAGTACTTTAGTTTTATACTAATGAGTTTGTAACACTGAAGAAAGGGAAACTCAGTATGCAGGAAATATTTATATTTGAATCGCTATTAAAGCTAAACCAAAATTTTATCTCACCTAGTAAAGCCAAGTAATTGTCTATTTCTAAAATCTTTATGCTGGAGGTAATTTTTTGCTTTTCTTACTGCTATTGTTTTCAGCCCTTGTCTACAGCTTCGCTATGTTGCACTGTGCTGTCATTGCCATGGAGATAAAGCTTGCAGAAAATTCTACTGACTCTATGAATATAAAGATTTGTGTTTCCATTATTAAAGTATAAAACATGATACTTGTTTCAGCCTGCATTTTGTACTGATAAGAAAAAAATTAATAACTACGCCTTTTTTACAATAGTTTATTTTAAAGATATGTTATTATTGGGAACTGGAAAAGGCTTGTTCACATGGAGAATTATATAACCAGGGTTAAGTAAACTGAAGTTTGAGCCTACCATATAGCCAACACATTCTGATTATTTTATACTTTGAGCTTGGCCTTTCTTGGTGTACATCAGAGGTTCTTTCTTCAAGTTATCACCAGGCCCATCAAAAAGAATCACTAAGGAATAGTTGTATTTTTAAATATTTGGAAATCAAGGAGTGATGAAATTAAAATTATAAGTACAATTGATACAATTGGGCTAGTTCTACTACAAAGTACCCTTTAACTGCATAATTTTGTGCTGTTGGGGAAATAGTCCGTTTTTGAAGTTATTTTCTTCTGGAGTTTTTATGTACTGTTATATGTGTCATCTGACAGTGCTTTTTCTGAGTTTTAAATTGACGCTCTTGGTGACAGCAAAAGTGTATCAATTTAAGTTTTTGTGCACAACACTCTTTTATCTTTGAAATATAGTTTTTAATAGTACAGACTTAGATTGATCAGTAAAGCTCAACTCTTCCTTCAGGGAAACGTGAATGTGTGACAGTACTACAGCAGAAACAATCTTGAGAAAGCATTCTTGCTATGCACTCTTGCCTCCATCCTGTCTTAGGTAGAGGGGCAATAATTTAAGCGTGGCTTCCATATATAAGAACTGGAGCAATATTTTGATAAGCCGTGAGCAAGAAAACAGTTGTTCCTTATTCCAAAATGCTTAGGTGTGACCTTAACTTCCGGGCTTTAATACCCCAGGCCAAGTTTAAGGTCAAACACGTGCTTCAGAAATGAGCAGATTGTACAGATATGTGCATAAACGTAATTTGTGTAAATTGAAGTAATCTACATTAAGATTACTATGCTTAAGTGGACTCCGAGTTGAAATGGATCATGAGGATACTAAATCAATCTCAGTATTTGCCAGAGCACTTTAAGATGCTTCATATTAAAGAAGCATTTTACTTTTTCTCATTAAAGAAGCATCTTACTAAAGAATCATTAAATATTTTTGAAATACTAAGAACTTTTTGAAATTTAATAATGAGGAATGTTTATTTTCTACTTGTTATATTACGAATAGAAATACTCATGATCAAGCTTTAGAGAAGGGGAAAAACAAGAACAGAATGAACCTGATAAATCTAGGCTGAAAGCTGAGGTCTCTAATAGATGATTCATGGCTAATAGGATGCCTGTGCAATCCTCTACCACTGGTCCCCATAAGAAAGTTAATAACTGATGCTGAGTGCAGAGCCTGTCGCTGCCCAAAATAGTTTTCCATAGGTCAGTGTAGCCTGGGGACCATGGTTTAAGAAGATGGTTTAAGACATTGAAAACTTGAAATTCTATTTTCTGTGTAGTCCAAATCTTGTAATAGTTGTTTACTTTTAATGACATAATTTTAAAAGTGCATTAATTCCATAACTATTAATTATTGCTCTGTAAATGTAAAAAGTACATCGGTTTTGCATGTATATTGCTATAATTACCGCAGCACTTAAAATGTAGCACAATTAAAACTTTCACAATACACACACACCATTTTCTGTTTAGAATCCTGCAATTTTTCAGCAAAATGACCATAATTTGTGAATTTTATAAATTTAAGATTTAAGGTAATTCAGTCATAAGCAAAGAGGTTCCTTTTGTTCTTTTTTCAACACAGGCTCTGTGAAGTACTTAATCTTGATCCTAGACACGTCCTGATTGCAGAAGTAATATTCACAAATATTGGAGGGGCTGCCACAGCTGTTGGGGATCCTCCAAATGTGATTATTGTTTCAAAGCAGGAGCTGAGAAAGCAGGTATGTACTGCAAGTTGTTTGGCTACTAAAATCAAGTACTTCTGACTTAACACACCTTCTTTCCCCCCAGACAGCCATATAAAGAGAACATAATCCACATTTTCTGCCATGCTATTCCTTTCTTAGTAGGATGATCAGATAGAACAGAGTGACAAAACTGTGATGAAGAATAGACTTTTTGATATGGACTGAGAATACCAATTTCCTTTTTTTTTCTTTTTTTTTGGTGGTGGTAGGGAGGATTTCCTTGTCAATAGCAAAGTGAAGAAGAAGACAAAATGATGGAGGACTCTAAAGAGAGGGCAACAAGTTGGAAAAAAAGAAAAATTTTAAAATAAGGAGGAAAATACAAACTTTTTTTTTTTTTCCCCCAGAACGTGCTTTCTTTCAAAAGTTAAATATATTGAGACAATTCAATTTCTTTTTCGGAAATTTCAAAGCAGAAGTAATTGTTCATATGCAAAACCCCACAATATGAGAGGTTATGGTGGCCCCCTGGACCCACATTATATATGAGTCTGCTGCAGGCAGTGATTTTGTCTTTCAGCCACAGCACAAGGGATACTGAGGAGAGCAGGGGGTCTTCCCTTTAAGCACGGACTGCAGCTGGCTCCCGCCTCCTGCCAACATTTTGGTATCCCCAGGCTGCAATGAAAGGTTTTAAATTTCAAAACTTGGCTGTTCTATGATTTCATTTTGCTGGGTGACTGGTGCCAAAGTGAAGGCAATGGTGGCTGGTATTTTGTGGGACTGCAGGACTCCAAACACTCACCAGCAGGACCATCCTGGTTCCACCAGCTCCTCCCACACACATGATCCTTTCTGCCCTGTGGACAGGCAGAGCCACTGATGGCAGTTGTTCACATCTGCAGTCTTCAGCTTCTGCATGGAGTTGGCATTTGCGTGAATTTTCCATGCTTTGAGCTACCCCTGCCTTCCCTGAACAGGAAGGCAAGTCCCACTTCTGCCTCTGACATTGTGCTCCCTGGTATCCCTTGGTGCGTCATTCATCTCTGATGCTCTGGGACAGCAAGGAGGCAGTCTGCCCCAGATGCAAGGGGCAGCTGCTCTTGGGACAGGACAGCTCTGCTTCCATCTGCCCTTGCATCACCATCACCAAGGAGCATGATGGAAGAGGCAGTAATGTAATGGGCAAGCTGTAGGGACACAGGGCATGTGTTTTCTCTTTTGGCCAGGTGTCATAAGCCACCCAAATAAATAAATTTAAAGGAAGTCAATGTAGTGTACGGGCTAGTGTGAATCACCTGTGCAAGTGGAATGAGGGAACTGTAGTAGAAAATTCTAGACTTTTTTATTTGCAGACAATTATGTTTCTATTGCTGTACTGAAGAAGGATGTTTTCCGATTTACTGAATGCACTCAAATAAATTAAGTACTGCCCAGGCTGCAAAATGTCTTTGAAAATGATATTTAAAAATAGTATTTAATAATTTGCATGTTTATCTTCAAAATATTTGAATTGTGCTGCAATGAGTTTGTTTGGATGATGACTTTGGAGAGTCTGTAATATTCCTGGCTATGTATTTGATAGCTAAATTTTACATTTTAAAAGATGATATCTGTGCAACTATTTAAATGTTCTTTTCTAAAAGCAAATAATTAGCACCTGTTGTGCAGGTCGTTTTTCTAAATACTCAGAAACTCATAATCTGTGCAGAACCTTTAGAAGTCGCTGTAAACATGGGAAGCAATTAAGCAATCACACAGAAAGGAAACAATTTTACCTTTCTTTTGAATAAGAGATTGAAAATTTTAGGAGGACTCAGATGTATAAATAACTGAACAAATATGACATAGTGAAGTCTGTATTTGAAACAAGCACAAAAGCTTTCCAAATGTTTTCACTTTGGATTGTTGTCAGATCTTTTATTGCATCACAGAAATAAGGACATAATAAAATAGGTCAGGTTCAACACAGCACCGTGGGACTTGTACTGCCTTTTCCATATATTCTGAATTATTATATCTATGTATATAAATAAAAGAGGGTCAAAGATCTACCCTTGGCTCTGAGGCTGAGTGACACAGACTGGCTTATGTCTTCACTGCCTAGGGGTCACCTCCTCTAAAGGAGATTTGCCTGGAAGAGCGCTGGCAGGAGCAACTGGATACAGCCAAGAGTGAGGGCAGGGAGGGAGCTGGACCATCTGGCCTCTTACAGTCTGCGCTGTCGAACTAAGAGCTCGATTCCTAATTTTGTCTGCCTGCTCCAGCATGCTCTCTTTCCTTTGCAAGAAGAAACACAGACATTGTTGTCTTGTTTCTGAAACTACTTCTAGCATTGGCTGCTGTGAGGAAGGATTAGACAATCAACCACAAAACCGCCTCTAAAATGCATGGATGTCTGCTATGTTTGTAGCAAGTAAAAAAAAATGTTTTGGAGTATTTCAGAGGTAAAAGTTCTTGAATGCAATAATGGCATTTTGGAAATGGCACTTCATGTGGTATTTTTTAATAATATCTATTATGATATTTTCTACAGAAAATGTCTGGGTTTTACCTCTTTTTAGCATTATGGTCATGTCTTTGCCATTCCAGGAAATTTTTCTCCTTGATATTGCCATTGAAATTCCATTTTTTATCCTCTTACACTTCCTTTTCAGTGTTGTTATTGCATAATAAGTACAGGAGTACTTGGAAAACTGCCCCTGTAGGGGGCTGAATAGTGTATTGTACTACGTAGGTGTTTGGTTTGTGCATTTTATTAGGTGCAGTCAGGAGGAGAATTTTATCAGTCTTCCTGAACTTTTAACGTTGTACATCAGCCTCTGAAAGCAGCCTAGTAAGGCATTATGCAAGTTTACACTTTCTTAGGAAACCTCGGTTTTTAAATCAATACAAAATAAAGTTCAGCCTTGTTATTTTGGGTGCTGTTGTTGGGTTATAGCATTAGAAATGCTTTACTCTTTGTTTACTCTAGTGCTGGTGAGAATTTTCTCCATTGGTTCTGGGGAAAATTCATGTCATATTAACAATATTTTATTTAAAGTATGTTTGAATAAATAAGCCTTTTGTTACAGTTTACTCATTAAAATGTAGGGATACGTTTGTTTATTTGTCTTGAGATGCAAATGGATGCCAAAAGAATTTTTTCTTTGTAGCAGTGGCTGATTTATAATACTGACATATTCCCTAACATCATGCCTGGAATCAGTGAAACATTTGCATAATAGGAGAGGAAGATTTGTTGTACTCTTGCTTGTTCTTAGTTGGAGCTGGGAGAAGTTTCACAAAATAGCATTTATATTGTGATTTTAGGAAAGGGAAATAAAAATTTTCATTAAGAGCAAATAGAAAACTCATTCAGTGAATACAAAACTTTAAAAATTTTTTGTTACCTTCAGAGCACTGCTACTGAGAAGCCATTGTTAGTAAAACCATATTTTTATATTGAAGAGATATGTGTTTTAGACTTTGGGAACTCTGTTTTTATATGCACAATAGGACATGAACAGGTTTGAAATTGTCATTGCTTTCAGAAAGGTTGAACATTAAGTCCTCTATATTTCAGCATTCACAAGTATCTACAGCCACACCTTTGAAATCAGAAATTGTTTGTGCTCTAAACTTAGGCTGTGATTACAAATTCTTTAGCAAATGGATGGGGAATAGTTCTCCAGAGCAAAGCAATGGTCTGCACATAGTGTGCACTTGCGTATGCTTTAATCTGCCTAAAAGAGGTAACGATGAGAGCAAAGGCAGGTTTAGCATGTGCTATCCCCTGTTAGGATTATATCCTCTTATTTCTTGTCTTTGTTAGCATTTGATAAAGCTTGTACTTTTAATCTGATGTTTGATGAGTATTTTGGGGTTTCAGCATCCCACCCAGAGTTATTCCTGTCGTTTAACAGGAATTCCCTGGAAAATGAACAGCCATCAAGTTCTCCTGTTGTGCCTTTTGGAGACTTTCAGCCTTCATGCTGAAATTTAGCATGATGCAATATTAGTTGATAATATTTCATGAAAAATTGTGGTACCAAAAATTTGTGAATAAAAGTAGGTAATTCTGAAAAATGGAAGAGAGAAAATCCTATATATGAACCTATAAAGGTATTTCAAGCACTGGCATATTGTGAAATGGATTCTTATAGTTTACTAGCCTATTTTTGTTGAGTTTACTGGATACAAACTTATTAAAACTTTTAATCAATTGTGGAACTCCTACCCTTTCTGTTGATGTTTCATTGATTCCTTTTCTCGAGAAAAAATGAAATCCTAGGTAAGGTATATGAAACAAAATTATCTTTTTATATCAGATTTCAGATTTTTTCCCCTCATCTCTGCATGTAGTAATCATTAAAGAGTATAGTGCAAGACAAAAAAAAATGTTCATCTTCGTGTAACTGTATAAGACCGTCAGTGATTTATGGCTCAGTGACGTCATGAGCAGTTCCTCCTGAGACAACATAGATCTCAGTCATTCAGCCAGAAGGGATGTTTAAACCAGTGTCAAAATATTAAATTACTTTTACCCTTCCTCATCTTATTAGTTTTAAAATACTAAGTAAAGAGCATTCTGGCTAGAAGTACAGTATTTGCTGCTCCCTGAGTTGCTGCACCTTGGTATAATTTCTGCTTTCTCTTTGCTCTACAATGGTAGATTTCTTCAGGAAGGGTCTGAATTATTAGAAGTTAATTTCACACCTCCAAAAGCAATAAAAAAATAATAATCAGGATGATAGAAAGTTAGTATTTTAGGAAAACAATATTATAATTCTTCCTAATATGAAATTGATATATCTGACTGCTTTAAAACTATAAACCAAGGGAAGATGCCCACTCAGTTTCAACTCTGAATCTGTACACAGTAGAACCTTTCGGCTGTTGTCTTGCTAAAACAAAATCTTTAGATTTTCTGTCGACTAGGGAATAGTAGAAATTTAACACAATCAGCATAGCCTCAAGGAAGGGGCATTTGAAACATGTATTGTATTCATCTTATGGATTGAAATCTCCTGGAAGAAAAGTATTTTTTGCCTACAGTGCATGTCAATTCTATTTCAGTCTATTGTGCAGGAAAAAGAGAAACTTTATGAAAATGACTTTTTGTTGTATGGAGCGGACGTGGAGTGCTTGAATGTGTTTTTACAATGCTGAATCCTGGCCCCAGCTGTGCAGAGGACTGAGGAGGTATAAAATGTGTTATTCACAGCCAAAGTTATGAATGTAGGCTCTATGGAGATGTTGCATACCCTTTCTAGGGTGTGGAAAAAGCAGTAGGAGCAACTGATGAAGTAACTGTGCCACCACCCTGGTATCCTCTGCTGCATTTTTTGCATCTGTGGTACAATGTAAACCCTTCAGTCTCTTAAAGACCTTCAGAGGCTGCCAGTTGACTCAGCTACCTGACAATGTCTGGTGTGAAATCTGCCTTCTTCCATGAAAGCATATTCTGTGTGCTGCAGAGAGGCTGGTGTTAAGCACCCTCAACCAAGGCATCAAGGTGGGCCTTCCTTCTTGGGTCTGTTGTTCACCATGAGCCCTTCTGTTATCAGCCATGAAAATGGGTACACTTGGTAGTCCTCAGCCTCCTCACAGCTGCAGGGTATCAGTTATCTATTGAAGGCTAGCGATTGTCAGGGTTCACTTTCACTCATTGGCTTTTGTGGATTAATGTGAGGAGCTAATGGGGAGGAAAGCTGGGAGCAAGGGATGGGAAGAGAATTGAATCCAGCCTTACACTATCATAGGCAATACTGTCATACAAACATGCTCCATGTTAGAAAAAAATTTGTTTCAGCTGAACTGGAAAGCTGTTCTGTAGTCACAGCAGAGCAGCATATTTTTTTTTCCCCAGGAATCTCAGAGATAAGAAAGATCAATGAGGTGATATTATGAACTTTAACAAAATCCTGAATCTCAGCCCAGCTACTCTTTGAAAAGCTTGGGTAAGCTCCTGGATAGGGTGCCAAAAATCTAGTAGGCAATTTTTTTCTCTTCTGATGGTATCTGCAAATAACTTTTAAGGCTCATCTATATCAGCTCTTACGTCATGAAGCTGTGTTAATCCTGATTTCACTTTAAGATTATTGTGATCTCCATCTCATTTCAATTCCTCTCAACTATCAGTTAGACCTGAGAACTCCTTCTTAACCTCAGCATTTTAGTTTGGCTTCTAGGTTGATGTGATTTTCCTTTTCATAGAGGAATTCATTTTATGTGTTTCAAGTGACACATTCCTTGTGCTATTTTTTTGTTTTGTTTTGTCAAAAAGCTTCTGCACTGTGGTATTTCAGTAACAAAGCACAATTTTTTCGCTCTGAAATTAGTGTGACATTCAAAATGTAGAGACAACTGACTTTGTGAATCTTTGCATTTGTTTGCAACAAGCCACTTCCTTAAACTCAAGTTCTATTAACATGTCATGGGAGACATCACATATTTAAACTTGAGAGTTTCCAAGGATTCTTCAAGTTCCTGTTTCTCTTTTTTATTTCCTATGATTACCTTTATGCCTGAGTATCTCTGCAGAAAATTTCTACCTGCATACTCTGCCTGGTACCTGGCATCCTTCTTTGTGATGTGGGCACATTGCTGCCAGCCTAAGTAAAACTTTGTCTCCACTGCTCATTGTAAGACTAGATTGAGTGCAAAAGTAATTTTCCTGGTTCTGGTAATTCTGGTTTGAGTATTTTCTGACCACCTTTCATTACTTTATTGGTCCTCAACCAACTGTTTCCCAGTCATTTTGTTTTTTAGCGGATGAATTTCTTTCAGTCAGTTTTGGATATTGCTATTTTGGCTGGTTTAGCTTTAGTCTTTTTACAGCTTAATTTCTAGCTCCCTTAGGCCATTTTAAATACTGTACAAAACTGAATACTTATTTTGCATAATTCCTGAACTGTTTAATGGCACATTGTCAATACTTGAGAAATTGCTGAACCAAGGCCAGTTCACCTTGCTTGTAAGGATTCTGATTTTTCTGAACAAAATATTCTGATCTTTCTTTTTGGCTATAATCTTAGAGACAACCCGTATATAAATTAGATTTATTGTCAATATTAAATGGCTATAATTAATGAAATACATATAGGGAACATGGACTTTATATACTTCAGGGGCAGATCTTACAAATATTGAGCCTTTGCAGAATTTCAATTTTTTTTTTCTCATTGCTATTTGTAAATTTCCTAGAGTTATGAATGTTGATTTCATCCTTCATAGAAATGTATCCTGTAGCTCTGAGTCTTGACTTAATGCCCAGAGGCCAATCTTTCTGAGCGTTTATAAAATTGACTTGCAAAGTCTGTCTTGAAGAGATGTTAAATCATTTGTCTGGCTGCCCTATTATGTAGGCAAACTGAATGAAAGTATATTATTTTCCTTTGTGTATCATTTTTTTGTGGATGACTCCTAAAATAATCTTATTCCAATTCATGTAGAGTCTTCTTTCTGCTTTCATAAAAGAAATGGCAGTAGCTGTGTTATATGAAAGGCCAGCGAATAAACAGGTATACAGTTTCACCTTTTAGTGGCTGGAGAGTAGAAGAGGCAAGGAATCTACTATTAAATAACAACTAAGGATGATTTGCTTTAGCTCATGAAGCTGAAACCTGTATTTTTAAATAGGATCAAGTTCTAATCCCAGGTCTGCATATTTATATTCTGAGATTTATTGCACTGTCTGCAAACTGTGGATTTTTTGCAAAAGAGCACTAATCTTTATCTGGCCACAAAAGTTCTTTACGACTTTAATCAGTTTCTTGTGTCGTGTGTCTTTTTATTATGCTCTGTGGAGCGATAGAGAAACACTTTTCCCCATTTTTGAACCAGAGACATTTAAGCTGGGACATTCTCACATAAATTCTTTTAGTAGGAGACAATATAGAAGAACACACATTTAAAGCAGTAAGTCCCCAATACTCTTAGTACATAGGAGGTAATATCAGCTGATGCTTCATGGGAAGCTGTTTCTAACATGTCTTGACATTATAGAATGGTCTATAGGTAGCACACAGGTATTTGATAAAAGGCAAGTGACTATAGAGACATAGAGGTGTGCCACAGGGACATCCCATGACTTTCTAGAGTCTCTGGGAAATCAGTGGATGCTCTGAAAATTCAGTTTGAACAACCTGATCTATCCAGGGCTTGGACCATGCTTTCTTCCAAGTGTCACAGAGCTGCTCTTCTGGGATCACCAGTTCAGACAACCTCTACTCTGTGAATATAAGACAGTTCCCTACTACCAGAGTACTTACATGTGATCTCCCTTGGAGCTTCATGGACAACTTCTTTTGGACAAGCTGGTCACGGCTACTTCAGAAAATCCTGGCCCAAAGGCTAACCCTGATCTACTACAGTGTATATAAAATGAAATCATGGAATAATTCAGTTGAAAGGGACCCTGGAGGTCATCTAGTCCAGTGTCCTATTCAAAGCATGGCTAACTTCAAAGCTTTAGGGCGGGTTATCACTCTTCATTCTTATTGCTTCTTAAAGCTAAAAAACAGTAGCTTTTTAATATATTCTGCCTAAGCTTTTTGAGAACCCTTTCATTAAAGGGTTTCATTCTGCAAAATGTAAAGAAATGTGTCCAGTTATTAACTAGGCAGAAAAATAAACAGAATATTGACATATAATATTTATATTGTAGAAGCATATTTGTGAATTTAGATGCAATCCTGGTTCAGATAGAATTATTGTAAAATTCCATGTTGCCATCAGTTTAAAACAAAAGCCGGTTATTAAAAATTAACTATTTTTGTGATTCAGTACAATTTAAAAAGAAATTACAGTGATTTAAATGAAAAGTGAAAGTTAATGATTCAGTTTGTTGGTTTGTTTTTTCTATCCATGGCAGGAACACTAAATGGATTTTAGGATAACTCATAATGCTGTTTTTACTTCTCAATTAATTTGTAATGTGGCATATACTACAGCATATACTACACTTGGAACTTACTTTACTGCTTTATATTTATTATTGGTTGCTAAAGTACATAGTTGAGTACTTTTCCTTGTATGTACTATAGAAATATATCTGATTTTTAATTTAAGTTTTCATTTTTATCTCCAGGGATTGGATTTTGCAGCCTTCACGGGGCATATGTTTGTTGGCATCTGCCTTGTTGTTCTGGTCTCCTTTCCTTTCCTCAGACTTCTTTACTGGAACAAAAAACTTTACAATAAGGAGCCGAGTGAAATTGTTGGTAAGTGTGAGTGTGAAAACATTTTTATTATCACTACATTGAATATGTTCTAAATAGAAACTACACATTGCCTACTACAATATCATCCTGAGATGGAAGAATCCCACTTTCCTTCAGTCTCTAGTCTCTGAACACTAATTTTTTAACTAATAATGTAGATTTTATTTTTTGTACTGATATATTCTGACTTCTAGAAATGAATGTTTTTCTGGTGCTAAGGTTGAGGTGTTGACATGAATTATTAAATAACTTTCAAAATTTATAGGAATATTTTGCATGATTTATAGTCGTAGGCTTGAATACCAAGGTGTTCTGCATCACGACAGATAATATCTCCCCAAGCTTCTGAGTTCACAACCTAGCTTTAGAAATACCCCAGGATTCCCAGGAGCGTGCACTGATACATTCCCTCACTGGTGGTTTTATTTAACTGGATTTTTTCAGCAAACTTTTTCTGGCCTATGGTCAATGAAGAACATTTCATCAAGGGTAGAAGAACTTTCCAAGTTCTTTCCAGCTTGCCTCTGTGGCTCTTCCAACTCTAAATTTTCCCAGTGTACAATTTCTATAATTCAGTAGGATGAAATCTGTCTTTTTAAGGTTGCTTACCTCAGTAGTCTCTAGAAATCTCGGTAAAGGTGTTCCAATGGCTGTTGAGTATGTCAGTCCCTTTTTGTCTTCATGCTTTTATGCCTTTCTATTCACTCGTTTTGAAGTTCTCATCACCGTTTTCAAGCTTCTGTTTTAGTGGTGAAACTTAACTCCCAATGTTCACAATTTTTTACAAGGTAAGATATAATTGACTAAGTGTAATTTCTTAGCAAGCCTTGTACAAAGATTGTTGAGTATAACTGTTTCTTCCCTGGGACTGATGTTTTCATCACTCTTGGCTACGGCAGACTCAGGATCCAGACTTCTACTTACATAGGCATATCACAGATGTTTTAATGTGCTCTGTAACATCTCTGAACCCGTGTGTGTGGGATCTGTTTAGCATGGGGAGGACAACTTTTGATATGGTTGATATGACTTGGCTCCATTTGTAATCTGTGGAGAAAGTTAAGCCTTTCTAAAGACTAATGTAGCTGTCTACGATAGAACAGATAAATTGCAGCACCCAAAAATTTACTCTTTCTTTGCTTATAAAGGGAGTCCAAGGTGACTGGCTGAATGAAAGAGATCTTCATGATAGGTAATTAATTTGGGCAAAATGAATATCACTTTTAGTGACTTGTCTTGTTCCAGGGTAAATTAGCTTTAGGAGTAGGATTTTATTAAAAAGACAGATGTCTTCTCCTCAGTGAATTGTACCATGTCTCTTGAATCCTAGCCGATAGAAAGGTCAGAGAAGAGACTTCACTGCTTAGGAAGTTAGCTCTTGTGCAGACATTTGATTTTGAGAGACTTCAGGGCCCATTCAGCACAAAACACACTCAGCGTACCCGTTCATAGCTTTACGGGTCAAAGTCTTTCCCAGTATTAAGAACCAAAGCATTTTTGAGGTGTTCTAGAGGTGATACTACCTAACTTTTAAACGAGAATTAAGGACATTTTTTCTTCTATATATTTACTTGGTATGAGATATGTATTTTCATTACTGTGCCATTGTAAAATGTCTGAGGCTTTCTATGTCCTTAGAGATTTGAACCTGAGAGAAAGAGAAATAAAGCAAGTGAGACTGAACTCAGTCTTTAAAACACCTAGATATTTCCCTGTGACACTACAAAGTAAGATTTTTCAGAAAGCCACCAAGAATCTTCTTTTCCTACCTTCTTGTACCGGGGAAGGTACTGCAAGAAGTATTCCTCACCTGGTAAATAAATCTATTGACAATACACTTCTGGGTCAAAGAGAGAAAAGACTGTGTTTACTAATAGGATGCTTCTAGCCCATCTCAGTTTACACTACTTCAGTTTCCATATAAATAGCTAGAATTTTATTTTGGGTGCCAGAACTGCCTTTAGAGAAAAGAAGTCACTAAAAATTGGCAGCACTAATATTCAGAAAAGGATGCTGTCCTCTCCTAGTGGTAGATGTGCCTTAAATGTATAATTTTTAAATAATTAATTAATGTTGAGTTTTGTTTTATGGGAAGTCATCATCACTTAAAACATTCATAAAATACTTAATAATAAGCATTATGAACTGTGTATCACGGGTGAGTGATCTATGTACTTGTCTGATTAAAGTAATGTGAAGAGAGGTGAAAAACCTATAAGATAAACAGTATCCACTCTTAAGTTGTCCCCAGTAGAATACTGAAATGCAAAATCTGAACAGATGGGGAGCTGACTCATATTCCTCTTGCTCCTTCTCTTCTTCATGCTTGCAGTCTAGAAGGCCAACCGTGTCCCGGGCTGTACCAAAAGAAGCGTAGCCAGCAAGTCAAGTGAGGTGATTCTGCCCCTCTCTTTACTCTGGTGAGACTCCACCTGGAGTACTGCATCCAGATCTGAGGTCCTCAGCACAGGAAAGACATCGACCTGTTGGACCAGGTCCAGAGAAGGACCATGGAAGTGGTCAGAGGGCTGGAACACCTCTGCTATGAAGAAGGGCTGAGAGAATTGGTATTGTTTGGCATGGAGTAGAGAAGGCTCCAGGGAGACCTTATTGTGGCCTTTAAATACTTAAAGGTGACCTATAAGAAAGATGGGGACAGACTTTTTAGTAGGAACTGTAATGAAAGGACAAATGGTAAGGGTTTAAAAATAAAAAGGATAGATTCAGATAAGATACAAGGATGAGGGTGGTGAAACATGGGAACGGGTTGCCTAGAGAGCTTATAGATGACCCCATGCCTGGAAACATTCAAGGTCAGGTTAAACAGGGCTCTGAGCAACCTCATCTAGTTGAAGGTTTCGCTCATTTCAGAAGGGTTGACCTCAGTGACCTTTAGAGGTCCGTTTTAACCCAAACCATTCTATGATTGTATACCAAAATGCTAAATATAGAACAAGTTCCTACCTGTTCAACATGGGGCTCAAGAATGAGAATCCTTTGTGAAAGCCATCACCTCTGGAAAAGGAAAATTATTTTTCTTTTGGAGAGGAAATGAACCTCTGCAATCTCCAAAATAAAACCCTTGTAATTTTGCATCATTATAAATAATAATTAATTTTCTTTGTTGCCTGGAAATATATTTTTAAATCTTTGTTACTTAGCAATTTTTTGTAACTTTCCAACTTTGTAATTTAGAAGAGTTAATGTGCTTTTCTTAATTTCTTATTTTCTAATAAAAGTCATAGTTTCGTGGACATTTCCATGAATAACCAAAGTTATTACATATTTCAATTATCTTTAAAAGTGCTAGCTTGCAAGGTGCCTTGAGAGAATTAATATCTAAACAGTCAGAAAATTCATTCTGCTAAATGTGAACAATTTTGATCCTGACATAATAATATTAATTTGTGAATATATATTTTAGAAAATAGATTTTTTTTTTCATTCATCTCTAAACTTTTAAAGCATATGTTTTGGATTTTTAAGAAATCAGGTATTCATAATATTTTTTAAATTAATTTGAATAGTACAATTTATTCACTGACACAGTATTTTTGCCAGTAAAACACTGTACTAGTGAAGCACTGCCTAGCATATTTTTCTCAATTCATCTCTGGATAATCTTTGTTACTTGCAGCTTAGCATGTCCAGATATAGTTGTCTCCTAATCAGTATACCATATCTTCCCGTAATCAGCTTCTCCTCCATTGCTGTGAAGCTAATCAGTAGCTGTTCAATTATGGCGAATGCTGAAGAGTTACTCTTTCTATTGAAATTTTCTGTGAAAGTGGAAGAGAAAGTGACCAGCACAGATCCATTGGGAGGTAGCTGTCAGGGTTTGGGTTTGCAGAATGTGCTCCAAGGTGCTTTAAGGGCTCCTTCCATCTCCAGTTGCAATGATTCTGTGATAACTTCAAAAGGCTTGTTTGAAGCAGCTATTTTAATCAACTAAATACCAGCTTTCCCTCATTCTGCCCCAATTAGCAATTAAGCAAGAGATATGTGATCCTTAATTGGTATATTATTCTCCACAGATTTTTTCCCTGTATACCATGTGTTTTGAGATCTTTTTTCTGTTGCTTTGAGCTACACAGACTATTCAGAATGGATAAGCACTAATTTTAAGACTAGACAATGCTGTTATTTTGATGATACACTGGCAGATTAATTTCAGTGCTGTGTGTTACCAGTATCTTTAAATTGTTGGCTTTCAGACTGAGCCACAGCACCTGTGCAGCATAAAAAAAAAAAGCATGTTCTTTCACCAGGAGCCACTATCTACCTGCAGTGGCATATTATGAAAGGAAAAAAGAATCTGAAGAATGCAGCTTTGAGAGACAAAAATTCTTTTTAAGAATGAAAGGATATTTTGAGGAATTTTTCAGTGTGGCTTTCAGCTGACAAACCTGCATCTTTGTTCTCTGTGATGCAGAAAAAGATGCTACAGATTAGGGTAGTAAGCTGAGAAGATTAAAAACGTATATATCTACTTCCCTAAAAGAGTGTGCAAGGGGAAATAATAATATATGAGTGCAAGAGGAATTAAACTTGCTGTTCTCTCCTCCTCCCCAAAACTTGAAATCAGAGTTTTTACTTCCCTTAAGGGTTAACAATACATTATTTAGTCCCTGGGAAGAGTGACAATACATTATTATGTCTCAGCCATCAAGCTGTGGAGGTGTGGACCTCGGTGTTTGGGAAGGTCACTATCTGACAGTGGCTGGTGCATGGTATAATAAATATTATTATTGCCATTTTTGCAAAAGAGGAAGAGTTTTCTCCTAGTACAACAACTTACTTGGCACCAGCTCCCCATTCCTCCTGTGTTGCTTGCTCCAGTTTCTGATTGTTTTGCTGGCTGAAAGAGGGACCCACTGTTGAAGCATGAGTGGTGATGCCAGGAGAAGGGAGAGCATCTTATTCTCTCTAGTGTAGCTCACTGTCTGTAGCAGCTGGGAAAATACTGCTGTGATAGTATGATAGTGAGGAGGCAAAGCCGACAACAGAAGGAATGTTCTAATTAATCATAGTCATGTGTAAAGTGCTTAATGTGTGAAAAACACGGTGCTGTTTCCCACAATGTGAAATGTGGTAACCAGATGAGTGAGCAAATCTGTTTTTCTTGCTTGTGAAGCTTTACAGCTGCTTCTCTAAGAGAAGAAAAAGAAGAGGAGGAGGGGAAAAAAGAGGTACAAAACCAACAGTGAAAAAATAGGAAGTCTAGAAGATGAAAGAATTAGGGCAGCGATAATTGTTGTCAGATGTGTGCAATGGACAGGACTGTGTTGCCTGCAAGATGTCTAGGCATTGTTCCTGGACTTAGGATATGTACTGCTCATGATGGGCCCCATTTTGAGTGAAACTGTGCAAAGAATGGCAGAGCTAAAGGGATGATCTTGAGAGAAAATAAGGTAAGATTGAAAAACTCATTTAGCACCTAATGTCTGGTGAGTTTCCCCTTCTGTGTCCCATAGTGACTACAAATATCTGCTCTAGTACTTCCTGCTGCACGCAATTGACCAACCGCAGACACCTTCAACTGCAATTGTAGCTGAGCAGAAGGTATAGCTCATTGAGGTCCTTATTATTTTGCCATGTGAACCCCACTCGCCTGTCACAAGCTCTGAGATGCCTGCCTAGGGGAGTGATGCTCAGAGCAAGTGGCCATGGTTAAAGGGTTAACAATTTTGGTGTTTTCTCAGGTCATGAGATGGCCTCTGCATCCTCTAACAGTGGTGCATGCCCTCACACCATGCCCTGCAGTGTGACATAAAACCTTTTGGTTTAATGCTGGGGAAAAATTACTTTGAAGACTTGCAAGACAACCCCAATGCTGCTTCAGACAATTTGAATTGAAAAAAGCCCACGTAAAATAATAATGTCCAGGATCACAAGGACACTGCAGGGGCACAGAAAGGACCCAGGGTAAGGACCTGTGTATCATCCGTACAGCTATGTATACTGCTCAGGGTCAGAGAACAGTCAGCCTCAGAATCATAGAATGGTTTGGGTTGGAAGATCATCTAGTTCCAAGCCCTCTGCTGTGGGCAGGGACACCTTCCATTAGATCAGATTGCTCAAAACTACATCCAGCCTGGCCTAGAACACTTCAAGGGATGGGGCACCTACAAATTCTCTGTGTAACCTGTACTGTGGAATTACTGTACTGCTAAACTAAAAGATGCAGCTTTCTTAGAAGTTATCTGGGGATCTAAGATCATATTTTTGTAATACATATTGTGTCTTTTATTTAAAAAAAACCATAAAACTTTCAGTCTTAAAGGAACTAGGTAATCTTATGGTCCCTGCAGACTTTATGTATACTCCTTTTTTAGATAATATATCAGCATCCACCAGGGTTGTGGTTTTATGTTTGAAAATGTAAAAAAACCACCTGTGATTTATTATTTGCACCTTCAACAGCTCTTCTAATGATCAAGAATGAAAATAAGTGTACTTATTTACCTATATTCAAGATTTTTTATATTTTAAACATATTAGACCATTTTTTTTTTGTTTAAAATCCTGTATACGTCCTTTGTACTGCTTTAAAGTTGATGGAGTATTCCCCTTGGAAAGAGGAAAATGTTGATCTGTCTTTTCTTGTTTTCAGATGATAAAAATAGTGTTCTGCCATTGCAGAATACAGGAAATGCGGCAATCTCATATTATTTGCTTAGTGAACTGATAATGTAGCCATAACAAGAAGGCAGCTGTAATATTACTTTACTTATGCAGAAAGAAAGTATAATGCAGTGGCATTTTGATAACAGAGCAGCACTTCAGAATTTATTATCCACATTTTTCATGGAAGGAATCAGTACAGAAAAATCACTCATGGGAGGTAAAACCTTAGGAAGTGATACCTCCTGTTTGTTTTACAGCACTTGTCCCCTTCAATTTTTTTTACATACCACAACTGGGAAATGGTTGTAAAGACACACACTGGTTGGCAAGACCTGGTCTTTTCATTAATGGTGTTTTGGTAAACCTATGATAAAATTTTTTGCTTTAATGGCTCTGTAGCTCTCAAGACCTTCCTGATATACAAAGCTTAAGAGAACAATTTAGGTTAATTTAACACATGCACTGTATCTATCTCCTGCAGAGCTTTCACTGTGATGGTTTCAAATAAAAGTGTAATCTTAACAGATTTTAAAATTATTCCTGCCTTTTATACTTATCAAAATGACCTGAAATTATTAGTTACCAATTTTACGTTGAAACCAGTTGCTAAAATATATGATGAGTTTTAAGTGTGCTTCATTATTTTGCTCTTAATTTTCTCCTATTAAAAGCATTAGATGAAGCACCATCTTTTGGAATATGGGAGTTGTCCTCTCAGGGCTGTGTCTTTCATGATTCTTTTTTCCTTAATAGGACTTTGGGATACTATCTTCAAGGAGTTGCTTGCAGCACTTCTTTTTTTCTTTTATTCTTTTTTCTTTTTTTTTTTTTTTTTTTTGGCATTGAAAGGACCTCAGCAGTAGTTATATTTGGTGCAAAATATTTTATGATGAGAATGTATCTACTCATTTTTTCGAAGAGGATAGTGAACTGAACAGAGATTTTTTTGACTTGTGAGACTTGTACTTTGATGTTACAAAACATTGGCTAAATTGGTTTTCATTGGTAAATCTGACAGCCTTGGTTAAAAATTTTTGATAGTGAGTAAATCAGAATTATTTTTCTAGACTTCAAACCTGATGAAAATTTTCTGAAACAAACTACACTGGAATTTTAAATAAATGAATGCTTAAAACACTTGACTCTCTACTTCCCGTGACCCCATGCCATTGTCAGTGTAAACAGAGTATTGTGATTGAATTAGGCAAGTGCTAATGAACACACATGAAACCTAAAAATACTCAGATTCTTCCTTTTAAATGATGGGGAATTGCAGTAGAGGAAATGAAAGGGTAAACCCACAAGGACTGAAATAACTTTGTGGCTCTAAGCCTGACTTACCTGGAGATGAGAACAGAGCCCACACCACCTGAGAAAGAACCCATCCGTTGCTCTGGGACAAACCAACTGAAGAGTAATGTATGCCTTTATCAACAGTGTTGAAATGTTATAAGAGATCTAATCCTCTTTAATATCTGCCAGTTACTCCATCTGAGTGTTAAGTGATCATCATAGAGGTATTAAATTGACTGTTCCCTTATAAAATGCAGGGGTAGGCTTGTAGTATTGTAGAGCCTTTCAGCAGCTAAAATTACAGAGAGAAACCCAAACTACAGTGAGGAAAAATTGCAGTTACATTTTGAAGGAGAAGGTTACTTGCTGTTTTGCAGCTTCCTGAACAGCCTAACTCCTGGGGCTGCTGCAACCTGCCCCAGCTTGCCCAGGAGAAGACTCCTGGGAGATGAACTAGGTGTGTGGCAACCTCTGAGCTTTGCAGTTTTCTGCCTGGGCTCCAGCTGCATTGCTGCAGGGATGAGGATGTTCTGTGAATCTTGTGCCATGGATGCAGTCCCACACAGGGCAACCAAACTGGCATTAGATGCCTTGGTGACCAAATGGGGCCCCAGCTGTTGGACTTAGAGTTGAAAAGCTTGTATAAATGCTCTGCATTGTTTTATGCAGCACTGTGCAGGTTTCTTGCATTTCTTTGCAATTATTTAGCTGAATAAAGCAAAGTGTGGTTTGTTGCGGTTTTGAAGACCCTGCAACGTTTATGACTCTGCTTACCTTTATCCACTGCTTACAAACTGGACTACTCAAAGGAATAAAAAGAAGAACATTTCAGGCTTTTTTTCTCTCTCTTCCCCCTCCCCCCCCAGAATAGAGCCTTATGTTTGTGTCCTGTTGAGGGTCACCGCCTCTAGGAGAGAGGCATGAATTCTTTCTGCACTTGGGTTTCACCTTTCTGATTTAGTTTCTGTGCTTTTAAAATGGAGATGAGACTTGCTTATCATCTAATAATTCTTAAAGGATTAATTATATAATATCAGGGATTTAAAACTTACTAGAAGTTATAGATACTGCTGGTGCTACATTAAGCTACAATTCATGGTACTTAATTTGCTTTTCAGTTAACATTTAAACAGAAGTATTCTTGTTCTGAGAAGTTAGCTAAGAAAAATAATTGCGTGACTGAAAACAGTTAAGCTACAATAGCATGTGGAGAAAACAACTCATCACATTCAGAGGAACATGCTTTGCATGTCGTTAGTCACAGCCCAGCCGTGAACACTTGTTACTTGCAAAAAAGTAAATGTATTTAGTGCGCTTGCAAGTTAAAAATTGCCAGCTTATGGTAATTCTTATCATCTCATCAAGGTTGGTCATGCTCTTCTGAGTATCTTCAATTAACAGGAATGGCCTTTTCAGAATTTGAGGCTGGGAATTAATTACACTCAGTTTTTGAGGATGTCTTCTTTGTCATTGGCAGTCAGGTGGGAGGGAATGTGTGATTAAGTGAAAATAAATCTCACTATTAATTGTCAGATTGCAGAAGTAATATGCTTCTTAAAATAAACTTTATGTTTTCTAAAATGCAGACAATGTTTTCTAAAATATCACAGCTCAGGTCAGTAGCTAAAACTCCATTAAATTCAATGGGTCCAGTATGTCATGTCTGTGGTCTCCATGGCAAAATGTGATAAATGAAAAAATCAGAACAGGTTAGCAGCACAGGGTTTACATGTTTGCTGATCCTTTATTTAATCCTAGAACCAAACAAAAAATTAGTATTTTCCTCCTGAAAATGGACTTTCTGGGGAAAAAAAAAAAGAAATAAAAATAAAGTTTTTTTTTCTGAAATAATAATGCCAGGTATATTGCTGTGGCACCTTGTGGGATTTATGAATGTATCGTATTCACAAAGATTTTACTATCATAAAAGGCTGAATTCCTTGAAAAAGCTTCAGCTCTCCTGTCAAGATCACAGCATACTAAACTTTGCTTTGCTTCTGTCATTTCATGTACTGCTGCTACCATTGCAGTTAAATGTTAATTTAGCTGCTTTAGTGATAAACTGTCATAAAAAGTACATGCCACATGCACGTACCCTTTCAATTATTAGCAGTAGACTTAGCAGTTGTAGGGTAAGTTGGTTTGTAGGCTGTTCCACCATAAAGCTAACCCTGTGAAACCCCTGCAGATTTGATTTTGGTGGACAAGTGCATGGAGTGAGCTTGCCCTAGTGTAACATGACCATTAGATCCCATCTAAGGAAGGGGAGGGAACTTGTGAACATCGGAAAACAAGGTGTGAGATCTTACCATTCAGGAGCAGCCAAATGCTGCCCTTATGCTGCCTTAGCCATAATTTTGAAGTGATTGACAAAACCCTGCAGTTACATTAAGCCCTTGTTGATGTGTAACATAGTATATCATAAAATATCAGATGTTCCTAAACTGTAGGGGCTGCTGCTGAAATGGGTTAGCAGACCTGAAATTGGAGAAGATCTGTGGGTTTATTTGTGGCATAGATACATTTTCTGGACACAGATACCCCTTCTGGAGGAAAGAAGGGAAAGATTATTTGTGTGAAAATACCTGCTGGGGATCTGCGTCTTTGTTAGATGCTGAAAGATTCAACTTTCCTTCATCAGTAAAGCCCTGGGTGAAATTTCACTGAGGAAGGATGGGGGGAAATGCTATGGGAGGATGAATGGACACAATCAGAAAAGTGTTGCAACAAAGACAAGCTATCAGAAAACAGAATAGCAAGCTTCATAATCAAGCTTCATGAGCATTTACCAGAGAAAAAGACAAAACTGCATTCTTTCTCTTGGAATAATGATGAGAAACAGTTTCAAAGCCAAGTTCCAAATCTTTAAAATTGCATGTGAAAGCAGTACAGAAAGAACCGTTCACCTGCTGAGGGGGTTCTCCTCCTTCATTGCTTGAATTGCATACAAAAGTTTCTATCTGGTTCATTCCAGGGCAGTATGTAGGATGATAGAAGTATTTCTTTCACCTCAAAGGGCTCAGGAAACTTTTTCAAAGAAAATAGCTTTGCCTGGGAAGTTGCACAGGAGAGTGTGCAAGAAAGCCACATTCCAAGTTTTCTCCATCCAGTCTTGCTCATCTGTATGTGAAGGAACAACTTCCCAGCTCACAGTCTCAGACCTGTTTCATGGTTGATGTTATAAGGAGGAAGTTACCAACTGAAATAGCTTGTTGCCCCACTGACCATGAGCTTTGGAGCTGAAGCAGACCCCAAACACATGGTCAGTATTTTCTTTCAGAAATTACTATGCAGATGCAGAGATTCAAAATTTATTCCTGCCATCTTATTAAAGAAAAAATGTCACTATTTCTGAGGTTCAAAATATGGTGTCTTCAAACAGCTTCCATCCACACTAATCCTTCAAAAGGGTTGTTGTTTGGTTGGTTATTTTTTTCCCTGTGGGGAGCAGAGGATCAGCTGTGGTCTAAAACTCTGTCACTTTCTTTTTTATACTGTGGAAGAGAATGGAAAATCACTGATGATGTATTTGTGTGTGTCACAAATGCTGATGAAAAAGTAAATGATGGCCAGGATGGGGTCTTTACACAAAGTCATGTGAATCCTTTGATAAGCAGGACCTATCCATATTTTAATGTAATTTAATGTCAGATTGTGCTTCTGGCAATAATCTCCAAATGTATTATAAAGGAAAGTGGTGGATTCTGCACCTCTTTGATATCTGTGGTTCAGGTATGAATCTTTTCTTGGAGGAAAAGCTCTAGCTGAGTACTAGTCATTAAATAACCTGGGATAGTCATTGGGCTTTAGATAGGGTGAATTTACATTTCTGGTCTTGCATTGTGAAGCTTAGGCAAACATTACCCTTTTGATGGATGTGTGCTCATCCGTAGACATGAACCATACAAAATGTGAGTTAATTGCTGTTCAGATCCATTCTTTTTTGTGTCAAATATGCATCCTCTGGTTACGCTTACTTTTGCTCTTTAATGTTTCCGTTCTGTCAAGTCTAATTCCCCCTTATGGTCAATCTTTACATGATTCACTCATTTATCATTATAAATACTTGGTCACAAAGGAAGAGGGGGAATTAAACACACTTTAGATACCATGAACCACTACAGATTTGCAGCAGTAAATGTTAATATCACTGCCTACATCAAAATATGCTTAAATATTCCTTATGTTATTACTTTTTTTTTCATAAACTATGCATAGAGTTTGTATACATGGTGTGAAGACTTCCACATCCACTTCTTAGGATAAGAACAATTTTCTGATTGAATGGGAATCTTAAGATACAAAGCCTTGAATTCTTGACACAGTGTCTTCAATGACATGAAATTTGAGGGGAGCAGAAAAGAAGGGCAAGGAAACATCCTGTTGCTTCATCATGAAGCATTCTCACAGACAGTTTCTGAATTAATATTCTGCTTTTATTTCTTTAATGATTTCCTGGAAAATCCAAGCCTCTTTTATTTTTTCTGGCATGTCCAGTCTAAGGTCATTCCTGAAAGGGAGCACATGCTTTTTGAATATTCTCCAAGGCCTTGATAATACTGGGAAAAAAAAAGAAAAAAGTTTGAGCCTGATTTCAAGGGTTAATCAGTCTGTCTGAACTTACATAGGATCAGATATCATTCAGGTCAGCATGCACATGAAAGTAGCCGTGTCTATGGAATTTTTCAGTGCCTAAGAATTAAGTCCTCTTAGGAAATCTTTAAAATATTAAACAATATTCCATAGGACAGTGTTAAATTTCAGTTTTACCTTACATTGATGAAATTACTTGTATGAACACAGAGTAGAGGGAAACCTGTTCTCCATTTTGAATACAGTGAAGGAGCATTTGCTGTAATTCCTAACTACAAAGTGACTAGGATCTTGTTAGCAGTATAATAACGTATATTGGCAGTTTATTTTGTGGTAAAAAATGAATGTGCTACCATTTCAGCACTAAGGCTAGTGGAAGGCATTCGCAAGAATTTGAAGAGAATGTTTCCTTTTCTTTGGAAAAGGACTTTGAGATAACAAAAATTTTTCAAAATTTTAAATATATTTTTTTTTTACTTTCAGCTCTGCAAAATGATTGGTAAAAGCAACTTCCTAAGTAGGAAATAGTTGGAAAACCATTCCAATAATTCTAACAGCTTTGAGTCCAGAGGACATTACAGATATTTTGTGTGTCTCTGGTTTCATATGCATTATGCCTGCTCTAAGATAAGCCATTTTACTTCTTTTTAGAGCTGAAACATGAGATCTATGTTTGGAGATTGACTGCACAGCGCATTAACCCAGCCAGCAGAGAGGAGACTGCTGTGAAATGCCTCTTGATGCAGAAGGTGCTGACTCTGGAGATGCTCCTGAGGAAGAAGCTGAGGACATTTCACAGGTGAGCAGGAACGAGTACATCCCATCCTGCTTCAACACTTGGCAGGAACAAGCTGAAGGTAGAAGTGGTTTTTTGGACTGGAAGGGAGCTCAGGCTCATCTCTGTATACAGCCAGGAGCAATAGTGTGGCTTTGCTGACATCAGGGGTAATATTTCTGTTTGCTTCAATCATCCAAGGCCTCCTGTCTAGTAATTTTTGGCAGAGCTGAAAGTGAAGGTTTTCAAGGATCTTCACTGAGATGAGACCTGCATTCTCAGTTGTCTCTTGATCACATGGGTGTTGGGGCAGATATGAAGAGCCATTCTCAGCCTCAGTAAAACGTAAAGTATTTTAGGACAAAACTGATGTATGTGGCCTGGAAAATATATATCAATATGACTGAAATTTAAAGGCCTAGAAATTTCAGGTAATTTTTGTCTTAAAAAGATCACAAATACGTCATTAGACTTTTCATTGCAATAGTGGCTTCAGCTTAGTAAAATGCTATAATTTCTTTTTTTAATGAAAAATTCTAGTGTGAATTCAGTTAACTGTTGAGTTTGAAAAATGTCACCAGTGAATTGTTGTGTTTTAAAATGATTTAATAATCAAATCTTCAGTGTGAACCAACTGCTTATCTATTAAAAATAAGTTTATATAAACTAGGACTAACAAAAATGCTGATTGTATTTTGTTTACATTCGAGCAAAACCAGCTGCTATGCTATGGAATTTGATGACTGAGAATAGCAGTGATAGATACTCTGAAAGTGAATTGATTAAAGTGAAACTGAAATAATTAATTTTCATTAATAAACATGTTAAATAGGCAGTATGAGCAAGGACATATAAATATGATTTCTTAAACTATTCCAGTAATAAGATTACTTTCTTTTACATAATTTCTCACTGTTATTGTGCACTTTGAATGGAGTGACAGTATTAATACTTAAATACAAAAAAGGCTGTTAAAATCACCTCCTTTTTAAAAGATTATAACAGATTGTCAAACTTTACGACAATCTAAAGAAGACACTTCTGAAGTATAAATAAAATTTTTTGTTTTAATCTTGAATATCAAGATTCCTCCAGCACAGTACATTTACAGAAATGTAAAAATTCATTACCATTAATAACAGTACTCTGGAACTGCAAACCCCAAGACGTTTTGCTAGAGGGCTGACTCCGCTGATAACATGATGAAGTTATTCAGATACTGAAAACTTCATTATAAAATGCAAATGTAAAATATATGTGTTCTGACTTGTTGATGTTAGCACATGACCCTTGTTTTATCGCAGCAGGGCACACATCAACTCTTGAAACTATTAAGGGAACAACATATCGCATGTAGCCAGAACCTATAGTGAGGTCCACACTCTGGAGGAGTGGAGTCTTATGTGAATGCTCATGGGAATTTTGCTGCTGGCCGTAAGAAGGCCATGACTCCTTTGTAGTATGAGTTAATCCTTACAAAGGAAAAGGTGATCTCTTTGTGATGAGAGGGTTTTATTTCAATACTCTTGGCAGAGCTCTAATTTCACTCTGGAAAAAAGTGGGTTTCATTTTCTTTCAGGCAAATTTCACAAGAAGATAAAAACTGGGAAACAAATATTCAAGAACTCCAGAAAAAAGTAAGTAGATGGCAGTTTTTCTCGGTATTAATGTGAGTGGACCTATGCCTTTATACAGGGAGAGTGCTTTGAATCTAATGCAAATTTGATAACTCTCATGACAGCAGAAAAGCTGGCAGACAGGTTCGCTGGCTTCTCAGTGGGATGGGGTTACTGAACCACATTGTGAGGCTTGATTAGGTTTTATACTATTGATCCAAAGTCAAATATAACTTAAAGGACCAGCAGTGTTTTCTTAAATTTTTTATCCATGGCCAGAAAGTCTCAGAATGTGTCAATAGGTTGTTTATGATGGTGATGTATGATGATAGAATACACTCCTGCTGATGTACCAAATACTAACTCTGATTTACTGCGCTGTCTGTCACATTCCTGCTTTATTATTCAAGTAGGGATAAACCACTTGGATAAATCCGGTTCTCTTTGCTGTGCACACTAACACTACGTAAGTCCTTATGCTGAAGCTGGGTCTGATGACATGTAAACTCTGTAGCAGGATTAATTTCACCTAAATTTAAGTGTATAAACACCACATGCTCTCCACCTCACTGGCATCAGTAATGAATCCAGACTTGTGTTTGGGAGTTCCAGTCCTTGACTGGGACATCACTGTCCCCACACCAAAACAGAATACAACCAACGGGATTTCTTATTATTCTTATTTCTTCTTATTTTTCTTACACCATTTTCAAGGCATTATATGACAGACAAGCTTTTTAAAGAACAGAGACTTAGTTGTACTTTAGAAGAGCTTTAAAGTATAGAGGGACTGAGCCTGGAAGAAAGTGATTCCCTAGGTTGGTGGTGAAAGTGAGATCAGAGCAGAGAAGGAGAGTCATGATGGAAAGAACTGGGTCTAAAGGTTAAGAGCATGAGGAGATCAGCACAGGGTTGCAGGAGACTGCCGCAAGGGTATAGAAGATGCACAGAAATTATGGTCTCGGCATGTTCACAAGAGTTGTACAGCAGGCATGAAAGGTCTGACTGCTAGGTTAGTTTATAGGTTTTCAAAGCATATGTGTTAAAAAAGGTGACTTTGTTCAGGATCATGAAACCAGAGTTCCCAGAGTGCCTTCTAGTAGGAACTGAATTTAAACCTTCTCCTACTGAAATGAAGTTGTGATGAGGTAGCTGAACACACCTGAATGTATGCAGCAGCTGCTAGCTACTTGTATCTCTTAGATTACAATGGACCACATATTCATGTTTTCTATAGGTATGCATGAAATGCTTCAATTTACATATTTTTGTCTTTTGTGTTGAAGAGGGATATACAATACAGGAACAAAAGTTTGTGCTTCAAACATGCTTTTGTGAACTCTACGCATAATAGGTAGCTTCTTCTTTAATACAGGTATTAATTTTTTTTCTCCCCTTCTACAGCACAGAATAACGGACACAATTCTTCTCATCAAATGCCTGACTGTGCTGGGATGTGTTATTCTTATGTTTTTTCTAAACTCATTTGTTCCAGGCATCTCCCTAGATCTCGGTAAGTTTTGTAGTTTTGTTATATCTAAGTAAAACAAACAACCATCCTGAAAAAACAACTATGTTTTCTGGAGTCTGGATCTTTTCAGGAAGTCCATTTCCATATGTCTCTGGCCTCACAGTTCCACTAGTTAACCAGAACAGCAGTTTCTCAGAACAAGTTTTCAAACTGCAGTCTCGTTCCAGTGACCCCATAAGGAATAATAGAGAGTGATCATTACTTCATTTTCCTGACTTCCCAATACTAATGAGTTGGCTAAACATTACAGAATGAGCAATTTTAACCTTGGTATCATTGCACTGTAGGCTTGAGTGAATGACCAACATGCATTATAGAGATCAGAAAATAATCACTCCATGGAAGAACGAAAAAGTAGTCTGTCATTATTTCTTAAAGTATAGATAACTCTTTGTATAGCTTCCAGTCTCCGTTACTTTATCACCAGAATAAATAATTTCCCAAAATAAAATCAGGAAGACACTGTATTTGCGTGAAATGAAAGTATGTATGCATACTTTCTATGTATATACCTATATGTGCAATTTTTAAACAGCTAGTTTTATACTTGTATGAGGACAAGCTCTGCATATCCTGAAAAGAGAACCGAATTGTAGCTCACATTTAACTGAAGGACAGTAATAAAACCTACCTATACATTGCCCTGTAAAAAATTTAAAATGTTTTTTTGGTCACTAAGGACTTGAAAGTTATGAAATTTCAGATTTATGTCTTTTCATGCAATCTGTATTCCTCACTGCGTACATCCATCCCAGTGGCTGAAAGATGCAAGAGCCTTGAAGAGGAATAACTCATAATTAATAAATCATTGGTTGAATCACCATATTCACAGATACTACATTGAAATCCATTTTGTTATGTACAATATAGAGCTAGTTATAGCTGTACGATAATGATTAAGTTGTAAATAAGACTTTCCATATCTCCTGCTGCCACTTCTGGTGTATTAACTGGCTTAGACAGGTACCAGTAGCAGCAGGCTGTTCTTTCTGCCTAGGGAAACACCAGTGCTGTGTATTGCTGACACCAGTGGGAGGATATGGGCTACTGTGTCCAGAGCAATCTGCTTTAATAGGTAAGGTCATGGATTGAAAATCACCTTTATTTAAATCCTGCCAGCTCACATCAACACTCAGCCTGCATCTATAGATGCAGG